>LUCW03002624.1:0-15000 GCA_001586965.3 Sphaeroforma sirkka | reverse complement strand
ATATATATATATATATATATATATATATATATATGTATATAACAGTATATAACAGTATATAACATTATATTACTATATATATATATATGTATAATATACACATACACATCCACACACATACTAAAAAAAAACAGCCATAAACATCAACATATTCACCAATAATACTCGCATTAATACACATCGTATCTCTATTGCGTCATATCCTTCACAGGAACCTTTCACAGTAGAGCGAGTACTAGTCTCTATCGGACGTACACCTAACCTAAGTAGTCTCAATCTGGCGGCGGCTGGGCTGAAACTGTCTAAACGTGGCTGTCTGGAAATGGAATCGCCAAGTATGTGCTTGACATCTGTGTGTATACTGTGTATGTTTGTTTGTATGTGGATTTTATCTGTTTATGTGTGTATAGCTTGTGTGTATATCATAAACATATAAATATATATATATATATATATATATATATATATATATATATATATATATATATATATATATATATATATATATATCTATCTATATAACAAATACATACACATATACATATACATATACATATACACATACATATACTCTATGCATATCTAGCGAGTAACACCCCTATACCTTCCCTCCCGTATCTCTCGTTGTCTTCCTTCCAGCCAGCAGTCGGGTCAAGGGTGCCCCAAGCATACACGTGGCAGGCGATGCTACACTTGACATTGGGTTGGTGTCAGTGGCTGAAATGGAGGCCCGGGTGGCCGTAGAGACCATGTTTATCAAAGACGAGTCCAAGGTAAAAACCCCAAAACCCTAAAACTCTAAAGGTGACACGCGCATACGTGCCGGTTTAATAGGATGATGCAGAGGCGTGCAGTATAGCTCGTTATATCCAGTGGTTGCCTGTGGGTGCACTTATCCGTACCCGTACCATGTGCCGTGCTTGGTGTCTTTGTACATAGTAAACTTTTGTCAGAGGATATACCGTGCCTGGTAGCTTAGTAGAACATAGTAAATGTTTGGCAGAGGATGTACCGTGCCTGGTAGCGTACATAGCAAACGTTTGTCAAAGGATGTACCGTGCCTGGTAGCTTAGTAGTACATGATAAACGTTTGGCAGAGGTTGTACCGTGCCTGATGTCAATGTACATAGTAAACGTTTGTCAGAGGATGTACCGTGCCTGGTAGCTTACTATTACGTAGTAAACGTTTGTCAGAGGATGTACCGTGCCTGGTAGCTTAGTAGTACATAGTAAACGTTTTTCAGAGGATGTACCGTGCCTGGTAGCTTAGTAGTACGTGGTAAACACTTCGGCAGTGGACGTTTGGACTGGTGTGTCTGTGGTGTCGAAATTTGTCAAAGCCAGGTCTTAGGAGGGATATAGGGGTACGTATGTGAGTCATACGTGTGAGTTCATATATACGTACTATGTGACCCATATGTACTGCTGAGTACGTTTGTTGCATGCGTTGATGGTAGGTGTTTTTGTGTGTTCATATATATGTACTATGTGACCCATATGTACAGCTGAGTACATTTGTTGCATGCGTTGATGGTAGGTGTTTTTGTGTGTTCATATATAAGTACTATGTGATCCATATGTACTGCTGAGTACATCTGTTGCATGGATTGGTGGTCGATGTTCCTGAACTAGAGGACGGATGCATGGCACAGCTGAAGCCTGTGAGCCTATCATGCCATTTTCCTTTGTTATTTTTCGACCCAAATTTTGATTTTTAAATTCTGATTTCCGCAAATAGAGGACGGATTTATCGTATGATAAGTGTATCCAGCATCACGTCTCTGAAGCCTATGAGCCTTACAAGCCATTTTCTTTTGTTTTTCTCAAATTAAATTTGATTTTAAATCCTGATTTCCGCGAATAGAAACCGGCTTTATCGCATGACAGTATATACCCATTAAATAGTTTAGCGACTTCCATGGCATATTCCTTTGTTTTTTTCGACCTAATTCTGGGGTCGTCTTTTTACCTTCTGCGACAAACAGAGGACGAAGATGTCGTATGACAATGTATCTAGCATCATGTTTTTGAAGGTAAGCTCTCTGTTAGTACTTGAGTGTTTTAACCCGCACAGGATAACTGTACCACTTTTTTTAATATATATATATATATATATATATATATATATATATATACATATTTATATTATAAATATATAAATATATATAAATTTTTGTATATTATATACTTTTCTACATGCAGCCCGAAGTCGCGTGTGTGGGTATGAACGAACAAGAAGCGGTCAGGAAGAATCTGCCGCATAAGATAGCCGTCACCGGATTCGATGTTATAAATAGGTATGGGGATATTCTTGCGATGGATGCATACATAATCTTTGTTGCTCGTTAGGAGAATACTTAATATATATATATATAAACACATAATATATATATATAAACACATAGTATATATATATATATATATGTACACATAATATATATATATATTAACATCATAATATATATATATATATGTATATATATATATATATATATATATATATATATATATATATATATATATATATATGTGCATGCTATAATGTATGTATACGTATGTATTATATATGATGAATGCACGTGTGCATATATAAAATATTATATATATATATATGTATGTGATGGCTTAATATATATATATATATAACATATATATGTATATATATATATATATAATATATATATGTATATATATATATATATATATATATATATATATATATATATATATGTATATATATACTCATATATAATATATATATATGTTTGTATATATATGTATAAATATATATATATATATGTTTGTATGAATGAATACACATGTGTGCATATATATATATATATATTATAAAATATTCATGCATATTCATTAGAATGTAATCACGTATATATATATATATATATATATATATATATATATATATATATGTACATTATAAATATTCATGCATATTCATTAGAATGTAATCACGTGCATGCATGGCTATATACATACATACATACTATCACACAAACATACTATCACACATCCTTGCATATCTGTGCTAATATTCTACCAAATGTCGTATCCATTTACAATCTAATGTCGCTTCTATGTCACATGCGCTTGTACAGAGGTATCATTAATCGCCCGCAGTATGCAATGGAGTACTTGGCCAGTCCATCGTCAGAAGATATGACTGGGCCAAAATCATACGCACGTCGAAGAGCGCGAGAGGCCACCCGTCTTGAACGTACCGGTTTCGTGAAGATGATTGTTTCCGGTATGTATCCGACTGTAGCCTGAAAGATATAGGCGTGTACCTAAGGTACGTGTCTATATAATGATTTAAAGGATATATATATATATATATATATATATATATATATATATATATATATATATATACATATATATATATATATATATATATATATATATATATATATATATATACATTCACGCAAATGAATGTGAAAGATAAGGAAATTTCTCAATCCTGTCACTTATAAATTTACAGCTTCCGATGACCCCAATGTTCCTGAGACCTTGCTGGGTATGAGAGCTGCGGGTGAAGATGCCTCGGCAATAATCGAAGCGGCATCCCTAGTCATATCCAACAAACTGCCCTTGAGTGTGTTGGAAAACCTTTTACATCCACATCCGGCTATCACAGAGGTGTGTATGGGTGTTTCTCTGTTGGATGCGTGTGCGTGCGTATGCGTGCGCGCGCGTGTGTGTCGAATTGTGTAGCGAATTACAATTTCGCTGACAGTTATAGTCGCACTTGATACAGTTTGCTCACTAGGGCACTCGGCCTAGAATTCACGTCACTAGGTCATAGTATACGAAGTGGCCACTGTAGCCTGAGGTAGATCCTCTAACCCGTACTATACCCCTACAGAGCTACTGGCATGTATTTCGTCTCCAGCGTACATGTACATATCTATATAACGCTGTTCTCCGTAGCTCTTGGGTCTGCGCCATCACCATAGACCATATCATTAGTGTGTGTATGTAGCTATAAATGTTGTCGGGGTCGAGGTATGAGTTTGATAGGTTCGTCTACTTCAATCCATATGCTATTATATACATATACATATATATATATATATATAATTCTATGTCAGTATGTTATTGCGGTCGACGCATCATACGTAGTTAGACTTTCTCGACACGCTCGCCATACTGCGGCTTTACGCGTTCACTATTTAAAGGTTTATACATCAACTTTTTTATTTGGCATCTGGCCGTTCATAGGTCCATATTAGATTTTTTTGCCGTTACACACTCTTTTTTTTGTGCTTTACAGGCATGACTCAGGGTCATGAGCATAAGGCGTGTGGGACAATTTTCGCACATACCTATCACATATACGGATTTTAAGCTGAACGTACAACGCTTTCTGCACGTACACAAACATTACCTGTAGGCATAGTTTGTCTCAACAGATACCATTGACCCTCTTTCAGGCTGTACAGGAATGCGCTCGGATGGTCAGCGGCAGATCCATAAATAAACCACACGTGTTCTCTAGTTGCTATGTACGATCGTTCATCCCGCGGCATGAAGAGGAAGTGGAACGGGTAGAGATCGGAGGGCTTACACGGGACCTGGTACCGTCCTATGGAGTGGAAGACTACGAATTATAAGCTGGACTTCACGATTGTAGACAGTAAAATGCGGGTGCATATGTAGCAGCGGCATGTATCAAATAAATCAAAATGCGGGTGCGTAAGTAGTAGAGAAAGGTATCCAAAAAAAAAAAATAATGCGGGTGTAAATCTAGGGGCCGGAGTGGAAAGGAAAGGGGCTGGACTGGTTGTTGCATTGAATTCGAGATGTATGCCGGGGCGAAAGAGATTGGACGTACAGTGGTCTCTATAAATTGACATACGCTTTGAAAAAAGAGAAACACAGTAAAACAGTCCATTGTGAAGATCAAAGATTAGCAAATGGATCGAGTTTGGATAGATGTATATCAAGGCGAAAAGGATATTTTATAAAAACAAACTATCGAAAATTGGTTGTGGGAAATAAAGACAACAAGACTATATATAAAGAGAGAAACAGTTCGAGCCAGCAAGTCAGCAAGTCAGCAATCAGCATGCAGGAGCTGCCCTGGTCGATACCTATTTGCAGACGATTTGCTCTTTTGAAAGGCAAAACCTGCAATGTATTGTAACGAAGTTTGTCCTTTTTGTAAACACATATGCATGTGAAATGTGGTTTTTGTTGGTCTTTAACATAACCCAATAGTTTTGTTCGATCTTTCTGCTGTAACATTACTGTTTGAGTGTTACTTACTACAGTATAATCAATTAATCATAATGATAGACGCTACGTATTTTACCGACTTTTTTTTGTATGTGTCTTCTCTGCTGGGGCTTGGGGGAGCACCATGGGTCAGTGACTTACACGACTGACTCTCTCTCTCTCTCGTAGTCGCTCTTCTCTGTGTATGACGCGTGTGTTAGTCTGTGAGACTATATCACTATTATGTGTCTGACTGCCTATCGTCAGAATCCAGCTGCTGCTTGAATGCATGATATTTATACAAACAATACTATATTAGTTTTAGGTCTTTGGCATATGTACGATGTCTGTACTTTTATCACACCGATAAAATTCTTAAAAATTGAAAATAAATAAATATGCGTCTGAACTCTGAAGTCTGAACTCTGATGAGTGATGAGTGATAAGGGTGAAAAACGGAAAGTCGGAAAGACGGAAACCACAAAAGGCACAAACAATGAGCCTCCCCCGTACTTCGGCATTACATCCGTGATACTGCATGTATATATATATATATGTATTACTGGTTCACGACTTCCCCAATACAATAAACATACAAAAAAGTCGGAACACCCGATTAGAGTACAGAATTATCTACTCCTTGGTATATTATTCCAATTCTGAGGAGAGACCAATAGCTGACAATTATGAGAGCCGAGAGCTGACGAGCTTTGCTTTATTATAATTTGATTTTTGAGAGTCCAGATTTGAGGCTTGAGAGTTGAGACTTGCAACTTGTATATGTAAATATAATAGTCAGCCTGTCGGCTGTCAGAGTTGTCATCAGTTTGAGTCAACGACTCAACAAGGAGAGTGTCAGCCTGTCACTTGTCAGCCGAGTCAGGCCGCTCAGGCTTCAGGTCCCCAGCTTACAGCTGTGAGCGTCAGCTAACCTTATTGCGTTTGACGATATAACGTATAAAATTCAATATATTTACTCTTCCTCTTATATTTCGATTCTAGGCGCAGCCTGAAGTATATAGGATATATTTTATCAAATCGTCCTACTATATTTTATCATTATATGCAACAAAACGTTATAGGTTTATGTTCAGTGTATACTATGAAGTGAACAGTGAACAGTGAACATTTTTTAACAGTGAACATTTTTTAACAGTGAACAGGGAACATTGAACAGTGACATGACCCGCTAGAGAAGAAAGAAAATATGGCTGAACGGACTAACGTCCGTAGGACACAGTGATAACATCTTGAACATACTGAGTACTGAATACTAAACCCTGGAGCTCTAAGGAACTGTGGCTCTGCGTCTTACAGTGTAAATAGTAAATATGTACATACATTGTACATAGTATACTGTACAATGTCGGCCCTCTACTGGAAGAAGGATATTGGGATAAATAGTCTCTATAACTGTAAGACTGTAGTATGAAACATCTCGCCAAATTTGCGAGTCGTCGAAGGGAACCCGATTTTCGCTAAGGACTTGATTCCCAACAGAGCGAGGGCCATGGGCCCTGTATTTGCACATATTGTATTTTTACACGCAGTCTACACTCTACAGTCTACAGTTCTATGTCTACACATAACAGTATACAGTTCTAAGTGTATACATTACAGTCTACAGTTCTACACTCTTTTAAGTCTACACCCTACTCTCTACACTCGACTACACTCTACTTAAATATACACTACATACTACAGTATTATTTACAACAAGCTTCCTGAGTCCGAAGTCTGGGGCACCTTGAGCTCTGAAAGCCTGAGCCTCGAGGTCAAGTTCCAAGTTTATATATATTTATTTCCTAATTTGGTCCTTTCTAGTTTTTCCTCGCCCAATCACTGCAATCAGTTTTATCTGTAGAGGAGCAGCACAGTACTGTCGGCCTGTCGACAGGCAGACTGTCTGGGTCAAAGCCCACAACTCACGCGCCAGGTCACCACGTTCTTTTTTTAATATAATATTTGCATTCAGTCGGTCGATCCAAACCGATAACTTAGAAAATAAATAAAGCTCTTTCAAAACTTATGTGTTTACCTTTCGAATTCGATCAGTGTCTTGTGAGTTTGGTCAATGATGTCCTGAGTGGTGATGTAACTGCTGACCTTGTATGTAAAACGAATACAAGATATGGGTACAAAAAAATCCTTGTTTACCTGCCTCGCTGGCATACGGTTTCAGTACAATAACATTCAGTAAATTTGTCATGGGACGCGCTAAGGATCCAGTGAGGTCTAATCACTTCAGCTCTCGGAAGGTGTGCACAAAGGAGGTGATACAGTGTATTCATTGCACAGTGTAATTTTGCTTTTCGAATGTTAACCACCTAAGGCTTCTTCTTGTAGGCAAACAATGTACTGCTTCCGAGCCGAATCCTGGCGCAAAGAGAAAACGAACGACAGGTCGAGAGGGATAATGAAACTGCAAGAAAGCGAAAGAAAGCCAAGCAGCGTCAAGGAACGCTTAGTTTTTCCCTGAGTGTCATTGGCATCAGCTTGGAAAAGTGTGGCCTCATTGCCGCTGTCAGAAGCAGCAAGATTACATATGGAGGATCGTCATTCAGGTCAATCATCATTCGTAGTCATATACATTAGTGTTCCAGTGCAGTACGACTAAAATCAAAGAGTGGAATAGCTTACAGTTTTAATGTGTTAATCACCACAGTGTAGTTAGCTTATAAAAGGGCTTTATTTGCCCAGTAGTTACTGTTCTCCTAGTCTATAGCATAGTATGGTCGGCGTCAACCGACTTCTTTTTTAAATTCAAAATAGTGTTAACTGACAACTGACAAGTGTCAGTGACTGCCGTATTACTATCAAATCATGAGTTATTAACTGCATTTCATTGGTTAATACCACATATCGACATCAAATGTTTTAGAATAGGTGCACTGTTCAGGTCAAATTTACAACAAAATCCAGGTCAAATATATACCAAAATACGTTGTAACGCAAAAACCCCCGTTAAACGTTGAAAAGGTAACGTTTATATACAGGAGACTAAACGTTATGAGGTTAGGTCAGTGCACCTGTTCTTCTCTGGTTCTGAATGCACCTGTTTTTTATATTTATTTAAAAAAAAAAGTCATTTTACATATTTTACTGTTTGTCTGTTTGAGTCTTTGTGCCTGTGGGCTGTAGCCTTTTGTTTTTTTAAAAAAAAGGCGCTGAGGCCTGTACATAAGGTCTGTTCATTTGTTTCTAAAAATTTGAAAATCACTGTTGTGTACTACAAGTAGTTTGTACAGAACTCTCAATTCTGAATTGCAGATAAAAAAATTACAGATACTTGGGTCATTTGTGAGAATCGGCCAGATCCCATTGGTCAACTGTTAAAATAGTTAAAAGGTAATTGGTATACAGTATATAGCAAGAGTCTTGGTCAGGCCGTCAGGTCTCAGGAGTCAGGACTCGGAGAGTCTGAGTCTCTGAGACTGAGGACTCGTGACTCAGGAGTGACTCACACTACGGCCGGGACCATAGGGATTAAAAAAATGTCTTCTAGAAATTGGGCCGTCGGGTCATTTTTTATATTGTTTTCCGTTCACTTCTGCGACCGCCGTGAGGCTGTGAATGTGAGCCCGTGAGCTGTCCCTGGTCCTGCCTACATACTCCCTTCTCCCCATTCACCCCAGCAGACCAGGCAGCAGACTTCCGAGTTCAGAAGTGTTATTTTTCTCGTCAGTCCTGTGGCTAACTGGCTATTGTCCGCAATGTTCATACTGAATATTTTACTCTCTCTTCTCTCTTGTGTGTATTTGAGTTTTGAGACTGGAGTCTGGAAAGTGGCTTTTGTTGCCCGATTTTTTTGGCCAGCACTTACATAGCACTGAGTTGGCAGAAGGGGAGTTGAGATTCTACTACTATTTAGTAGTACATCGTAGTAAGTAGAGAGTGAGACCAGAGAGTCAGAGACTCGGAGAGTATTTGGTATAGTAACAAAAGAGTAGAGACAGAAGTAGAGACAGAGGCACGTTTCCATTTGTGCAGAGTGAAATTGAATATCAACATATAAAGGCAATTGCCAATTTTATATAAAGGTGAACGATAAGTCATTGAGCAGAACAGAAATTTACCATAGATTACTATTTCGCATCTCTAAAATCACTGCTCGCCATTTGAAAGCGGCGGGTATCCTACCTGCGTAGATCACATATTATTTATATAGCGAACGTGCTTTCGTACGATGAAGGTTAAACAGGCCTTAACTCTGGCGGCCGCCACGGCCTCTACAGTCAATGGTATGGCTGTGCCACCACCTCACTCTCCATCTCTTTCACGTAGCAGCACACCCGTGCGTAGTAATACACCTATAGCAAATGAACGCATGCCGGAAAAGACTGATTCAGCCGCCTCATATTGGAAGCATTTTGGTGAGAAAATGGCAAGAAAATGGTCTGGACTTGATGAGTCGGAACGCGTTATAAAGGCAGAGAAGCTTATTCAAAGAGTTGGAAATCGCAGACAAGCTACAGGCGGCTAAAGCAATTGAAGATGCGGAGGCTGAAATGCGACAAATCATCGCAGAAGAGCGCGAGCAGATGCGATTGGAAGAGTCGGAGATGGTACGTAAGATGTTAGAGCACGAAGAGATGGTTGATGAAGAGGCAAGTGAGAGTATCGAGCGTGCAAAGGAAGACATGCGGGTCAAGGAGACATATATGATAGCAGATTTACTAAAGCACGAACAAAGAATTCAACAGGAAGCAGACGAGAAGGTTGCGTTGGCACAAGCGGAGGTGGAGCGGGCTGAGCAGGCACAGGCTGCTGCCGAAGAGGCTGCCGACATAGAACACGCGCTAGCATTAGAATCAGAATCACGTGCAGAGGATGCTATTCAACGAGCAAAAAAGAACAGGCACAGTTAGCAATAGAGACCCAGCAAGAGGCTGACAGATTAGTAGCAGAGGCTGAGAAAGCTACGCAGAAAGCTACAGACAAGGAACACGAGGCGGAGAGCAAAGCTGAGGAAGCACTCGAAGCTAAGCAGGCGGCTGTTGATGATGCACAGGAACACCACGACCCAGCTAAAGGGCCCAGAAACAAGCACAGATACTAGTAGAGGAGGCAGACAAGCGTGTGCAAGAAGCTGAACACGATACATCAAAGGCACAAAGCAGAAGAAGGCGGCCGCAGTAGACTACGCTAAGAAACAACAGGAATTAGCAAAGAGCGCCGCGGCACAAGCCGCGCAGGCCGTGGAGGTGGCAATCGCAAAGGTTACGGATGCAGAGGGCAAGGTTGCCGATGCGCTTGCAGATAAGCAGTGGGCACTGGAGGTTGCTAAGGAGGAGCATGCGTCTGCTCTAGAGGTTCAGCGAGAGGCTGATAAACAGATGGGGAGGCGGAACAACGCACGTTGGCTGCCGAAAGTGATCTGAAACAAGGCGGAAATCAAGAAGAGCGCTGCGATTGCATACATAAAGAAGCAACAGGAGCTTGCAGAGAGTGCTTCGGAAAAGGCAACCAAGGCGGTACTGCAGTCGCAGGCTAAGGTAGCAGAGGCGGAGACCAAGCTGACCACCACCGCCACCGAGGCTCAGAAAGGGGTGTTGGAAAAGGCTCAGAAGGAGCACAGGCTGGCCTTGAAATCAGAGAAGCAGTCTCGACAACTGGTGCTTGAGGCCCAGAAGCGTGTGAAGGCGGCTAAAGCTGATACGACTAAGGCTGAGGCCGATAAGGCCGCAGCGATTGAGTTTGCCAAGCAGCAGGAAGCTCTGGCCAAGAGCTCTGCTGAGGAAGCAGCCAAGGCTGTTGAGGAATCATACGCAAAGGTGGCTGACGCTGAGAGTAAGGTGTCTGACGCTGAGAGTAAGGTGGCTGACGCTGAGGAGCAAGGTGGCTGCCGCCACTCAGGCCAAAGAAAAGCGCTTGCCAAAGCACAGGAAGAGCATGAGCTGGCCGTGAAGTCGGAGAAGCAGTCCCAACAGCTGGTGCTCGAAGCCAAGGATCGTGTGAAGGCGGCTGAAGCTGATACGACCAAGGCCGAGGCGGACAAGGAGGAGGCGATTGACTTTGCCATGAAGCAGGAAGCTCTGGCAAAGAGCTCTGCTAAGGAAGCCGCCAAGGCTGTGGAGGAATCACAGGCAAAGGTGGCTGACGCTGAGAGCAAGGTGGCTGCCGCCACTCAGGCCAAGGAAGAAGCGCTTGCCAAAGCACAGAAAGAGCATGAGCTTGCCGTGAAGTCCGAGAAGCAATCCCAACAGCTGGTGCTCGAAGCCCAGGATCGTGTGAAGGCGGCTGAAGCTGATACGACCAAGGCCGAGGACGATAAAGCCTCGGCGATTGACTTTGCCAAGAAGCAGGAAGCTTTAGCAAAGAGCTCTGCTAAAGAAGCCGCCAAGGTTGTTGAGGAATCACAGGCAAAGGTGGCTGACGCTGAGGTAAGGTGTCTGACGCTGAGAGCAAAGTGGCAGCCGCCACTCAGGCCAAGGAAGAAGCGCTTGCCAAAGCACAGGAAGAGCATGAGCTGGCCGTGAAGTCCGAGAAGCAATCCCAACAGCTGGTGCTCGAAGCTCAGGATCGTGTGAAGGCGGCTGAAGCTGATACGACCAAGGCCGAGGCGGACAAGGAGGAGGCGATTGACTTTGCCAAGAAGCAGGAAGCTCTAGCAAAGAGCTCTGCTAAGGAAGCCGCCGAGGCTGTTGAGGAATCTGAGGCAAAGGTGGCTGACGCTGAGAGCAAGGTGGCTGCCGCCACTCAGGCCAAAGAAGATGCGCTCATAAAGGCACAACAAGAGCATGAGCTGGCCGTGAAATCAGAGAAACAGTCCCAACAGCTGGTGCTCGAAGCCCAGGATCGTGTGAAGGCGGCTGAAGCTGATACGACCAAGGCCGAGGACGAGAAAGCCACGGCGATTGACTTTGCCAAGAAGCAGGAAGCTCTAGCAAAGAGCTCTGCTAAAGAAGCTGCCAAGGCTGTTGAGGAATCACAGGCAAAGGTGGCTGACGCTGAGAGCAAGGTTGCAGCCGCCACTCAGGCCAAGGAAGAAGCGCTTGCCAAGGCACAACAAGAGCATGAGCTGGCCGTGAAATCAGAGAAGCAGTCCCAACAGCTGGTGCTCGAAGCCCAGGATCGTGTGAAGGCGGCTGAAGCTGATACGACCAAGGCCGAGGCGGACAAAGAGGAGGCGATTGACTTTGCCAAGAAGCAGGAAGCTCTAGCAAGAGCGCTGCTAAAGAAGCCGCCAAGGCTGTTGAGGAATCTGAGCAAGGTGTCTGACGCTGAGAGCAAGGTTGCAGCCGCCACTCAGGCCAAGGAAGAAACGCTTGCCAAAAGCACAGGAAGAGCATGAGCTGGCCGTGAAGTCCGAGAAGCAATCCCAACAGCTGGTGCTCGAAGCCCAGGATCGTGTGAAGGCGGCTGAAGCTGATACGACCAAGGCCGAGGACAGAAAGCCACGGCGATTGACTTTGCCAAGAAGCAGGAAGCTTTAGCAAAGAGCTCTGCTAAAGAAGCTGCCAAGGCTGTTGAGGAATCACAGGTAAAGGTGGCTGACGCTGAGAGTAAGGTGTCTGACGCTGAGAGCAAGGTTGTAGTCGCCACTCAGGCCAAGGAAGAAGCGCTTGCCAAAGCACAGAAAGAGCATGAGCTGGCCGTGAAGTCCGAGAAGCAATCCCAACAGCTGGTGCTCGAAGCTCAGGATCGTGTGAAGGCGGCTGAAGCGGATACGTCAAGGCCGAGGCCGACAAGGAGGAAGCGATTGACTTTGCCAAGAAGCAGGAAGCTCTAGCAAAGAGCTCTGCTAAGGAAGCCGCCGAGGCTGTTGAGGAATCCTGGCAAAGGTGGCTGACGCTGAGAACAAGGTGGCTTCCGCCACTCAGGCCAAGGAAGAAGCGCTTGCCAAAGCACAGGAAGAGCATGAGCTGGCTGTGAAGTCGGAGAAGCAATCCCAACAGCTGGTGCTCAAGCCCAGGATCGTGTGAAGGCGGCTGAAGCTGATACGACCAAGGCCGAGGACGAGAAAACCGCGGCGATTGACTTTGCCAAGAAGCAAGAAGCTCTAGCAAGGAGCTCAGCTAAAGAAGCCATAAGGCTGTTGAGGAATCACAGGCAAAGGTGGCTGACGCTGAGAGCAAGGTGGCTGCCGCCACTCAGGCCAAAGAAGATGCGCTCGCCAAGGCACAACAAGAGCATGAGCTGGCCGTGAAATCAGAGAAGCAGTCCCAACAGCTGGTGCTCGAAGCTCAGGATCGTGTGAAGGCGGCTGAAGCTGATACGTCCAAGGCCGATGCCGACAAGGAGGAGGCGATTGACTTTGCCAAGAAGCAGGAAGCTCTAGCAAAGAGCTCTGCTAAGGGAAGCCACTCAAGGCTGTGGAGGAATCTGAGCAAAGGTGGCTGACGCTGAGAACAAGGTGGCTGCCGCCACTCAGGCCAAGGAAGAAGCGCTTGCCAAAGCACAGGAAGAGCATGAGCTGGCCGTGAAGTCGAAAAAACAATCCCAACAGCTGGTGCTCAGGCCCAAGATCGTGTGAAGGCGGCTGAAGCTGATACGACCAAGGCCGAGGACGAGAAAACCGCGGCGATTGACTTTGCCAAGAAGCAAGAAGCTCTAGCAAGGAGCTCTGCTAAAGAAGCCGCCAAGGCTGTTGAGGAATCACAGGCAAAGGTGGCTGACGCTGAGAGCAAGGTGGCTGCCGCCACTCAGGCCAAAGAAGATGCGCTCGCCAAGGCACAACAAGAGCATGAGCTGGCCGTGAAATCAGAGAAGCAGTCCCAACAGCTGTTGCTCGAAGCCCAGGATCGTGTGAAGGCGGCTGAAGCTGATACGTCCAAGGCCGAGGCCGACAAGGAGGAGGCGATTGACTTTGCCAAAAAGCAGGAAGCTCTAGCAAAGAGCTCTGCTAAGGGAAGCCATCAAGGCTGTGGAGGAATCACAGGCAAAGGTGGCTGACGCTGAGAGCAAGGTTGCAGCCGCCACTCAGGCCAAGGAAGAAGCGCTTGCCAAGGCACAACAAGAGCATGAGCTGGCCGTGAAATCAGAGAAGCAGTCCCAACAGCTGGTGCTCGAAGCCCAGGATCGTGTGAAGGCGGCTGAAGCTGACACGACCAAGGCCGAGGAGCGGACAAGGAGGAGGCGATTGACTTTGCCAAGAAGCAGGAGCTCTAGCAAGAGCTCTGCTAAAGAAGCCGCCAAGGCTGTTGAGGAATCACAGGCAAAGGTGTCTGACGCTGAGAGCAAGGTTGCAGCCACTCCCTCAGGCCAAGGAAGAAGCGCTTGCCAAAGCACAGGAAGAGCATGAGCTGGCCGTGAAGTCCGAGAGCAGTCCCAACAGCTGGTGCTCAAGCCCAGGATCGTGTGAAGGCGGCTGAAGCAGACACGACCAAGGCGATGGATAATAAAGCCGCGGCGATTGTCTTCGCGAAGGAGCAACAGGCGATTGCAGTGAAGGCTGAGAAAAAAGCTGCACAGGTTGTTGAGTCATCAAAGCAGAAGGTCGCACAGGCCGAGGCGGAAGCTGCCAGGTCGAAGGCGGCTCTGGCTGAAAGTAGAAAAGAGAAGGTGGTACCTGCCTCAGAGAGATGCCGGAGAGGACCCCGGAAGAGACCCCAAGTGACCACGGATGTATAAGGACACAGGAGAAAGCGGAGCCCGAGATGATTGCGGCTGCGGCTAGCGTAAGTGTAACTCCTGGAGTTACAATCGCAAACTATATTGTATAACATTTAGTAATTATTACGAATTTAAGTTGAATGAATAAAAGGGTGTTTTAAATTATCTGTTGAAGCCTTCGTGTTTGACTGAATTCTGAGTTGAGACATA
>LUCW03002623.1:0-13547 GCA_001586965.3 Sphaeroforma sirkka | reverse complement strand
ATGTACTATGTGACCCATATGTACAGCTGGAGTACATTTGTTGCATGCGTTGATGGTAGGTGTTTTGTGTGTTCATATAAGAATATGTGATCCATATGTACCGCTGAGTACATCCGTTGCATGATTTGGTGGCTATTCGATGTTCCTGAACTAGAGGACGGATGCATACCAGCTGAAGCCTGTGAGCCTATCATGCCATTTTCCTTTGTTATTTTTCGACCCAAATCTTTGATTTTTCAAATTTGATTTCCGTAAAATAGAGGGACGATTTATCGTATGATAAGTGTATCCAGCATCACGTCTCTGAAGCCTATGAGCCTTTACAAGCCATTTTCTTTGTTTTTCTTAAATTAAATTTGATTTTAAATCCTGATTTCCGCGAATAGAAACCGGCTTTATCGCATGACAGTATATACCCATTAAATAGTTTAGCGACTTCCATGGCATATTCCTTTGTTTTTTTTTCGACCTAATTCTGGGGTCGTCTTTTTTACCTTCTGCGACAAACAGAGGACGAAGATGTCGTATGACAATGTATCTAGCATCATGTTTTTTTGAAGGTAAGCTCTCTGTTAGTACTTGAGTGTTTTAACCCGCACAGGATAACTGTACCACTTTTTTTAATATATATATATATATATATATATATATATATATACATACACATTATATTATAAATATATAAATATATATAAATTTTTGTATATTATATATATTTCTACATGCAGCCCGAAGTCGCGTGTGGGGTATGAACGAACAAGAAGCGGTCAGGAAGAGTCTGCCGCATACAGATAGCCGTCACCGGATTCGATGTTATAAATAGGTATGGGGATATTCTTGCGATGGATGCATACATAATCTTTGTTGCTCGTTAGGAGAATACTTAATATATATATATAAACACATAATATATATATATAAACACATACAATAACATATATATATATATAAAACACATAATATATATATTAACACATAACTTATATACATATATATACATATATATATATAATATATATATATATATATATATATATTATATATATATGCATATTGTTATGCATATGTATGCATGCATGCATATTTTTATATAGATGAATACACATGTGCATATATAATAATTATTATTGTATATATGTAGTTAATGTATATATACAGTATACATATATTATTATATATGTACATATAACTATATTACAAACAACATATTATACATATGTATATGTATGTAACATACTATATGTATGTACATATATATAACTCATATATAACATAAGCTACATATGTTTGTATTACATAAAATACATACATGTATATTTATATATAAGATCAGATACACATGTGTGTATATATATATATATTATGCTAAATATTCGTCCTATGGCCATTCATTGGAATGTAATCGCGCATTGCTGTATATACTATTATGTATATATATATATATATATATATATGTATTGCATTATAAATGTTCATGCATATTCATTAGAATGTAATCACGTGCATGCATGGCTATATACATACATACATACTATCACATCAAACATACTATCACATCCTTGCATATCTGTGCTAATATTCTACCAAATGTCGTATCCATTTACAATCTAATGTCGCTTCTATGTCACATGCGCTTGTACAGAGGTATCATTAATCGCCCGCAGTATGCAATGGAGTACTTGGCCAGTCCATCGTCAGAAGATATGACTGGGCCAAAATCATACGCACGTCGAAGAGCGCGAGAGGCCACCCGTCTTGAACGTACCGGTTTCGTGAAGATGATTGTTTCCGGTATGTATCCGACTGTAGCCTGAAAGATATAGGCGTGTACCTAAGGTACGTGTCTATATAATGATTTAAAGGATATATATATATATATATATATATATATATATATATATATATATATATATACATACATATATATATATATATATATATATATATATATATATATATATACATACATTCACGCAAAATGAATGTGAAAGATAAGGAAATTTCTCAATCCTGTCACTTATAAATTTACAGCCTCCGATGACCCCAATGTTCCTGAGACCTTGCTGGGTATGAGAGCTGCGGGTGAAGATGCCTCGGCAATAATCGAAGCGGCATCCCTAGTCATATCCAACAAACTGCCCTTGAGTGTGTTGGAAAACCTTTTACATCCACATCCGGCTATCACAGAGGTGTGTATGGGTGTTTCTCTGTTGGATGCGTGTGCGTGCGTATGCGTGCGCGCGCGTGTGTGTCGAATTGTGTAGCGAATTACAATTTCGCTGACAGTTATAGTCGCACTTGATACAGTTTGCTCACTAGGGCACTCGGCCTAGAATTCACGTCACTAGGTCATAGTATACGAAGTGGCCACTGTAGCCTGAGGTAGATCCTCTAACCCGTACTATACCCCTACAGAGCTACTGGCATGTATTTCGTCTCCAGCGTACATGTACATATCTATATAACGCTGTTCTCCGTAGCTCTTGGGTCTGCGCCATCACCATAGACCATATCATTAGTGTGTGTATGTAGCTATAAATGTTGTCGGGGGTCGAGGTATGAGTTTGATAGGTTCGTCTACTTCAATCCATATGCTATTATATACATATACATATATATATATATATATAATTCTATGTCAGTATGTTATTGCGGTCGACGCATCATACGTAGTTAGACTTTCTCGACACGCTCGCCATACTGCGGCTTTACGCGTTCACTATTTAAAGGTTTATACATCAACTTTTATTTGGCATCTGGCCGTTCATAGGTCCATATTAGATTTTTTTTGCCGTTACACACTCTTTTTTTTGTGCTTTACAGGCATGACTCAGGGTCATGAGCATAAGGCGTGTGGACAATTTTCGCACATACCTATCACATATACGGATTTTAAGCTGAACGTACAACGCTTTCTGCACGTACACAAACATTACCTGTAGGCATAGTTTGTCTCAACAGATACCATTGACCCTCTTTCAGGCTGTACAGGAATGCGCTCGGATGGTCAGCGGCAGATCCATAAATAAACCACACGTGTTCTCTAGTTGCTATGTACGATCGTTCATCCCGCGGCATGAAGAGAGAAGTGGAACGGGTAGAGATCGGAGGGCTTACACGGGACCTGGTACCGTCCTATGGAGTGGAAGACTACGAATTATAAGCTGGACTTCACGATTGTAGACAGTAAAATGCGGGTGCATATGTAGCAGCGGCATGTATCAAATAAATCAAAATGCGGGTGCGTAAGTAGTAGAGAAAGGTATCCAAAAAAAAAAATAATGCGGGTGTAAATCTAGGGGCCGGAGTGGAAAGGAAAGGGGGCTGGACTGGTTGTTGCATTGAATTCGAGATGTATGCCGGGGCGAAAAGAGATTGGACGTACAGTGGTCTCTATAAATTGACATACGCTTTGAAAAAAGAGAAACACAGTAAAACAGTCCATTGTGAAGATCAAAGATTAGCAAATGGATCGAGTTTGGATAGATGTATATCAAGGCGAAAAGGATATTTTATAAAACAAACTATCGAAAATTGGTTGTGGGAAATAAAGACAACAAGACTATATATAAAGAGAAACAGTTCGAGCCAGCAAGTCAGCAAGTCAGCAATCAGCATGCAGGAGCTGCCCTGGTCCTGGTCGATACCTATTTGCAGACGATTTGCTCTTTTGAAAGGCAAAACCTGCAATGTATTGTAACGAAGTTTGTCCTTTTGTAAACACATATGCATGTGAAATGTGGTTTTGTTGGTCTTTAACATAACCCAATAGTTTTGTTCGATCTTTCTGCTGTAACATTACTGTTTGAGTGTTACTTACTACAGTATAATCAATTAATCATAATGATAGACGCTACGTATTTTACCGACTTTTTTTTGTATGTGTCTTCTCTGCTGGGGCTTGGGGGAGCACCATGGGTCAGTGACTTACACGACTGACTCTCTCTCTCTCTCGTAGTCGCTCTTCTCTGTGTATGACGCGTGTGTTAGTCTGTGAGACTATATCACTATTATGTGTCTGACTGCCTATCGTCAGAATCCAGCTGCTGCTTGAATGCATGATATTTATACAAACAATACTATATTAGTTTTAGGTCTTTGGCATATGTACGATGTCTGTACTTTTATCACACCGATAAAATTCTTAAAAATTGAAAATAAATAAATATGCGTCTGAACTCTGAAGTCTGAACTCTGATGAGTGATGAGTGATAAGGGGTGAAAAACGGAAAGTCGGAAAGACGGAAACCACAAAAGGCACAAACAATGAGCCTCCCCGTACTTCGGCATTACATCCGTGATACTGCATGTATATATATATATATGTATTACTGGTTCACGACTTCCCCAATACAATAAACATACAAAAAAAAAGTCGGAACACCCGATTAGAGTACAGAATTATCTACTCCTTGGTATATTATTCCAATTCTGAGGAGAGACCAATAGCTGACAATTATGAGAGCCGAGAGCTGACGAGCTTTGCTTTATTATAATTTGATTTTTGAGAGTCCAGATTTGAGGCTTGAGAGTTGAGACTTGCAACTTGTATATGTAAATATAATAGTCAGCCTGTCGGCTGTCAGAGTTGTCATCAGTTTGAGTCAACGACTCAACAAGGAGAGTGTCAGCCTGTCACTTGTCAGCCGAGTCAGGCCGCTCAGGCTTCAGGTCCCCAGCTTACAGCTGTGAGCGTCAGCTAACCTTATTGCGTTTGACGATATAACGTATAAAATTCAATATATTTACTCTTCCTCTTATATTTCGATTCTAGGCGCAGCCTGAAGTATATAGGATATATTTTATCAAATCGTCCTACTATATTTTATCATTATATGCAACAAAACGTTATAGGTTTATGTTCAGTGTATACTATGAAGTGAACAGTGAACAGTGAACATTTTTTTTAACAGTGAACATTTTTTTAACAGTGAACAGGGAACATTGAACAGTGACATGACCCGCTAGAGAAGAAAGAAAATATGGCTGAACGGACTAACGTCCGTAGGACACAGTGATAACATCTTGAACATACTGAGTACTGAATACTAAACCCTGGAGCTCTAAGGAACTGTGGCTCTGCGTCTTACAGTGTAAATAGTAAATATGTACATACATTGTACATAGTATACTGTACAATGTCGGCCCTCTACTGGAAGAAGGATATTGGGATAAATAGTCTCTATAACTGTAAGACTGTAGTATGAAACATCTCGCCAAATTTGCGAGTCGTCGAAGGGAACCCGATTTTCGCTAAGGACTTGATTCCCAACAGAGCGAGGGCCATGGGCCCTGTATTTGCACATATTGTATTTTTACACGCAGTCTACACTCTACAGTCTACAGTTCTATGTCTACACATAACAGTATACAGTTCTAAGTGTATACATTACAGTCTACAGTTCTACACTCTTTAAGTCTACACCCTACTCTCTACACTCGACTACACTCTACTTAAATATACACTACATACTACAGTATTATTTACAACAAGCTTCCTGAGTCCGAAGTCTGGGGCACCTTGAGCTCTGAAAGCCTGAGCCTCGAGGTCAAGTTCCAAGTTTATATATTTTATTTCCTAATTTGGTCCTTTCTAGTTTTTCCTCGCCCAATCACTGCAATCAGTTTTATCTGTAGAGGAGCAGCACAGTACTGTCGGCCTGTCGACAGGCAGACTGTCTGGGTCAAAGCCCACAACTCACGCGCCAGGTCACCACGTTCTTTTTTTAATATAATATTTGCATTCAGTCGGTCGATCCAACCGATAACTTAGAAAATAAATAAAGCTCTTTCAAAACTTATGTGTTTACCTTTCGAATTCGATCAGTGTCTTGTGAGTTTGGTCAATGATGTCCTGAGTGGTGATGTAACTGCTGACCTTGTATGTAAAACGAATACAAGATATGGGTACAAAAAAATCCTTGTTTACCTGCCTCGCTGGCATACGGTTTCAGTACAATAACATTCAGTAAATTTGTCATGGGACGCGCTAAGGATCCAGTGAGGTCTAATCACTTCAGCTCTCGGAAGGTGTGCACAAAGGAGGTGATACAGTGTATTCATTGCACAGTGTAATTTTGCTTTTCGAATGTTAACCACCTAAGGCTTCTTCTTGTAGGCAAACAATGTACTGCTTCCGAGCCGAATCCTGGCGCAAAGAGAAAACGAACGACAGGTCGAGAGGGATAATGAAACTGCAAGAAAGCGAAAGAAAGCCAAGCAGCGTCAAGGAACGCTTAGTTTTTCCCTGAGTGTCATTGGCATCAGCTTGGAAAAGTGTGGCCTCATTGCCGCTGTCAGAAGCAGCAAGATTACATATGGAGGATCGTCATTCAGGTCAATCATCATTCGTAGTCATATACATTAGTGTTCCAGTGCAGTACGACTAAAATCAAGAGTGGAATAGCTTACAGTTTTAATGTGTTAATCACCACAGTGTAGTTAGCTTATAAAAGGGCTTTATTTGCCCAGTAGTTACTGTTCTCCTAGTCTATAGCATAGTATGGTCGGCGTCAACCGACTTCTTTTAAATTCAAAATAGTGTTAACTGACAACTGACAAGTGTCAGTGACTGCCGTATTACTATCAAATCATGAGTTATTAACTGCATTTCATTGGTTAATACCACATATCGACATCAAATGTTTTAGAATAGGTGCACTGTTCAGGTCAAATTTACAACAAAATCCAGGTCAAATATATACCAAAATACGTTGTAACGCAAAAACCCCCGTTAAACGTTGAAAAGGTAACGTTTATATACAGGAGACTAAACGTTATGAGGTTAGGTCAGTGCACCTGTTCTTCTCTGGTTCTGAATGCACCTGTTTTTATATTTATTTAAAAAAAAAGTCATTTTACATATTTTACTGTTTGTCTGTTTGAGTCTTTGTGCCTGTGGGCTGTAGCCTTTTTGTTTTTAAAAAAAAGGCGCTGAGGCCTGTACATAAGGTCTGTTCATTTGTTTCTAAAAATTTGAAAATCACTGTTGTGTACTACAAGTAGTTTGTACAGAACTCTCAATTCTGAATTGCAGATAAAAAAATTACAGATACTTGGGTCATTTGTGAGAATCGGCCAGATCCCATTGGTCAACTGTTAAAATAGTTAAAAGGTAATTAGTATACAGTATATAGCAAGAGTCTTGGTCAGGCCGTCAGGTCTCAGGAGTCAGGACTCGGAGAGTCTGAGTCTCTGAGACTGAGGACTCGTGACTCGGGAGTGACTCACACTACGGCCGGGACCATAGGGATTAAAAAAATGTCTTCTAGAAATTGGGCCGTCGGGTCATTTTTATATTGTTTTCCGTTCACTTCTGCGACCGCCGTGAGGCTGTGAATGTGAGCCCGTGAGCTGTCCCTGGTCCTGCCTACATACTCCCTTCTCCCCATTCACCCCAGCAGACCAGGCAGCAGACTTCCGAAGTTCAGAAGTGTTATTTTCTCGTCAGTCCTGTGGCTAACTGGCTATTGTCCGCAATGTTCATACTGAATATTTTACTCTCTCTTCTCTCTTGTGTGTATTTGAGTTTTGAGACTGGAGTCTGGAAAGTGGCTTTTGTTGCCCGATTTTTTTGGCCAGCACTTACATAGCACTGAGTTGGCAGAAGGGAGTTGAGATTCTACTACTATTTAGTAGTACATCGTAGTAAGTAGAGAGTGAGACCAGAGAGTCAGAGACTCGGAGAGTATTTGGTATAGTAACAAAAGAGTAGAGACAGAAGTAGAGACAGAGGCACGTTTCCATTTGTGCAGAGTGAAATTGAATATCAACATATAAAGGCAATTGCCAATTTTATATAAAGGTGAACGATAAGTCATTGAGCAGAACAGAAATTTACCATAGATTACTATTTCGCATCTCTAAAATCACTGCTCGCCATTTGAAAGCGGCGGGTATCCTACCTGCGTAGATCACATATTATTTATATAGCGAACGTGCTTTCGTACGATGAAGGTTAAACAGGCCTTAACTCTGGCGGCCGCCACGGCCTCTACAGTCAATGGTATGGCTGTGCCACCACCTCCACCTCCATCTCTTTCACGTAGCAGCACACCCGTGCGTAGTAATACACCTATAGCAAATGAACGATGCCGGAAAAGACTGATTCAGCCGCCTCATATTGGAAGCATTTTGGTGAGAAAATGGCAAGAAAATGGTCTGGACTTGATGAGTCGGAACGCGTTATAAAGGCAGAGAAGCATTTCAAAGAGTTGGAAATCGCAGACAAGCTACAGGCGGCTAAAGCAATTGAAGATGCGGAGGCTGAAATGCGACAAATCATCGCAGAAGAGCGCGAGCAGATGCGATTGGAAGAGTCGGAGATGGTACGTAAGATGTTAGAGCACGAAGAGATGGTTGATGAAGAGGCAAGTGAGAGTATCGAGCGTGCAAAGGAAGACATGCGGGTCAAGGAGACATATATGATAGCAGATTTACTAAAGCACGAACAAAGAATTCAACAGGAAGCAGACGAGAAGGTTGCGTTGGCACAAGCGGAGGTGGAGCGGGCTGAGCAGGCACAGGCTGCTGCCGAAGAGGCTGCCGACATAGAACACGCGCTAGCATTAGAATCCGAATCACGTGCAGAGGATGCTATTCAACGAGCAAAAGAACAGGCACAGTTAGCAATAGAGACCCAGCAAGAGGCTGACAGATTAGTAGCAGAGGCTGAGAAAGCTACGCAGAAAGCTACAGACAAGGAACACGAGGCGGAGAGCAAAGCTGAGGAAGCACTCGAAGCTAAGCAGGCGGCTGTTGATGATGCACAGGAACACCACGACCTAGCTAAAGAGGCCCAGAAACAAGCACAGATACTAGTAGAGGAGGCAGACAAGCGTGTGCAAGAAGCTGAACACGATACATCAAAGGCACAAGCGAAGAAGGCGGCCGCAGTAGACTACGCTAAGAAACAACAGGAATTAGCAAAGAGCCGCGGCACAAGTCGCCTGGCCGTGGAGGTGGCAATCGCAAAGGTTACGGATGCAGAGGGCAAGGTTGCCGATGCGCTTGCAGATAAGCAGTGGGCACTGGAGGTTGCTAAGGAGGAGCATGCGTCTGCTCTAGAGGTTCAGCGAGAGGCTGATAAACAGATTAAGGAGGCGGAACAACGCACGTTGGCTGCCGAAAGTGATACGAGCAAGGCGGAAATCAAGAAGAGCGCTGCGATTGCATACGCAAAGAAGCAACAGGAGCTTGCAGAGAGTGCTTCGGAAAAGGCAACCAAGGCGGTACTGCAGTCGCAGGCTAAGGTAGCAGAGGCGGAGACCAAGCTGACCGCCGCCACCGAGGCTCAGAAAGGGGTGTTGGAAAAGGCTCAGAAGGAGCACGAGCTGGCCTTGAAATCAGAGAAGCAGTCTCGACAACTGGTGCTTGAGGCCCAGAAGCGTGTGAAGGCGGCTAAAGCTGATACGACTAAGGCTGAGGCCGATAAGGCCGCAGCGATTGAGTTTGCCAAGCAGCAGGAAGCTCTGGCCAAGAGCTCTGCTGAGGAAGCAGCCAAGGCTGTTGAGGAATCATACGCAAAGGTGGCTGACGCTGAGAGTAAGGTGTCTGACGCTGAGAGTAAGGTGGCTGACGCTGAGAGCAAGGTGGCTGCCGCCACTCAGGCCAAAGAAAAAGCGCTTGCCAAAGCACAGGAAGAGCATGAGCTGGCCGTGAAGTCGGAGAAGCAGTCCCAACAGCTGGTGCTCGAAGCCAAGGATCGTGTGAAGGCGGCTGAAGCTGATACGACCAAGGCCGAGGCGGACAAGGAGGGAGGCGATTGACTTTGCCATGAAGCAGGAAGCTCTGGCAAAGAGCTCTGCTAAGGAAGCCGCCAAGGCTGTGGAGGAATCACAGGCAAAGGTGGCTGACGCTGAGAGCAAGGTGGCTGCCGCCACTCAGGCCAAGGAAGAAGCGCTTGCCAAAGCACAGAAAGAGCATGAGCTTGCCGTGAAGTCCGAGAAGCAATCCCAACAGCTGGTGCTCGAAGCCCAGGATCGTGTGAAGGCGGCTGAAGCTGATACGACCAAGGCCGAGGACGATAAAGCCTCGGCGATTGACTTTGCCAAGAAGCAGGAAGCTTTAGCAAAGAGCTCTGCTAAAGAAGCCGCCAAGGTTGTTGAGGAATCACAGGCAAAGGTGGCTGACGCTGAGAGTAAGGTGTCTGACGCTGAGAGCAAAGTGGCAGCCGCCACTCGGGCCAAGGAAGAAGCGCTTGCCAAAGCACAGGAAGAGCATGAGCTGGCCGTGAAGTCCGAGAAGCAATCCCAACAGCTGGTGCTCGAAGCTCAGGATCGTGTGAAG
The DNA here is from genome assembly GCA_001586965.3 of Sphaeroforma sirkka. Lineage (NCBI taxonomy): Eukaryota > Ichthyosporea > Ichthyophonida > Sphaeroforma > Sphaeroforma sirkka. Next base: position 3,260 of record LUCW03002623.1, on the reverse strand, counting down.
GCGGCTGAAGCTGATACGACCAAGGCCGAGGCGGACAAGGAGGAGGCGATTGACTTTGCCAAGAAGCAGGAAGCTCTAGCAAAGAGCTCTGCTAAGGAAGCCGCCGAGGCTGTTGAGGAATCACAGGCAAAGGTGGCTGACGCTGAGAGCAAGGTGGCTGCCGCCACTCAGGCCAAAGAAGATGCGCTCGCCAAGGCACAACAAGAGCATGAGCTGGCCGTGAAATCAGAGAAGCAGTCCCAACAGCTGGTGCTCGAAGCCCAGGATCGTGTGAAGGCGGCTGAAGCTGATACGACCAAGGCCGAGGACGAGAAAGCCACGGCGATTGACTTTGCCAAGAAGCAGGAAGCTCTAGCAAAGAGCTCTGCTAAAGAAGCTGCCAAGGCTGTTGAGGAATCACAGGCAAAGGTGGCTGACGCTGAGAGCAAGGTTGCAGCCGCCACTCAGGCCAAGGAAGAAGCGCTTGCCAAGGCACAACAAGAGCATGAGCTGGCCGTGAAATCAGAGAAGCAGTCCCAACAGCTGGTGCTCGAAGCCCAGGATCGTGTGAAGGCGGCTGAAGCTGATACGACCAAGGCCGAGGCGGACAAAGAGGAGGCGATTGACTTTGCCAAGAAGCAGGAAGCTCTAGCAAGGAGCGCTGCTAAAGAAGCCGCCAAGGCTGTTGAGGAATCACAGGCAAAGGTGTCTGACGCTGAGAGCAAGGTTGCAGCCGCCACTCAGGCCAAGGAAGAAACGCTTGCCAAAGCACAGGAAGAGCATGAGCTGGCCGTGAAGTCCGAGAAGCAATCCCAACAGCTGGTGCTCGAAGCCCAGGATCGTGTGAAGGCGGCTGAAGCTGATACGACCAAGGCCGAGGACGAGAAAGCCACGGCGATTGACTTTGCCAAGAAGCAGGAAGCTTTAGCAAAGAGCTCTGCTAAAGAAGCTGCCAAGGCTGTTGAGGAATCACAGGTAAAGGTGGCTGACGCTGAGAGTAAGGTGTCTGACGCTGAGAGCAAGGTTGTAGTCGCCACTCAGGCCAAGGAAGAAGCGCTTGCCAAAGCACAGAAAGAGCATGAGCTGGCCGTGAAGTCCGAGAAGCAATCCCAACAGCTGGTGCTCGAAGCTCAGGATCGTGTGAAGGCGGCTGAAGCGGATACGTCCAAGGCCGAGGCCGACAAGGAGGAAGCGATTGACTTTGCCAAGAAGCAGGAAGCTCTAGCAAAGAGCTCTGCTAAGGAAGCCGCCGAGGCTGTTGAGGAATCACAGGCAAAGGTGGCTGACGCTGAGAGCAAGGTGGCTTCCGCCACTCAGGCCAAGGAAGAAGCGCTTGCCAAAGCACAGGAAGAGCATGAGCTGGCTGTGAAGTCGGAGAAGCAATCCCAACAGCTGGTGCTCGAAGCCCAGGATCGTGTGAAGGCGGCTGAAGCTGATACGACCAAGGCCGAGGACGAGAAAACCGCGGCGATTGACTTTGCCAAGAAGCAAGAAGCTCTAGCAAGGAGCTCAGCTAAAGAAGCCGCCAAGGCTGTTGAGGAATCACAGGCAAAGGTGGCTGACGCTGAGAGCAAGGTGGCTGCCGCCACTCAGGCCAAAGAAGATGCGCTCATGCCAAGGCACAACAAGAGCATGAGCTGGCCGTGAAATCAGAGAAGCAGTCCCAACAGCTGGTGCTCGAAGCTCAGGATCGTGTGAAGGCGGCTGAAGCTGATACGTCCAGGCCGATGCCGACAAGGAGGAGGCGATTGACTTTGCCAAGAAGCAGGAAGCTCTAGCAAAGAGCTCTGCTAAGGAAGCCGCCAAGGCTGTGGAGGAATCACAGGCAAAGGTGGCTGACGCTGAGAGCTGGTGGCTGCCGCCACTCAGGCCAAGGAAGAAGCGCTTGCCAAAGCACAGGAAGAGCATGAGCTGGCCGTGAAGTCCGAAAAGCAATCCCAACAGCTGGTGCTCGAAGCCCAAGATCGTGTGAAGGCGGCTGAAGCTGATACGACCAAGGCCGAGGACGAGAAAACCGCGGCGATTGACTTTGCCAAGAAGCAAAGCTCTAGCAAGAGAGCTCTGCTAAAGAAGCCGCCAAGGCTGTTGAGGAATCACAGGCAAAGGTGGCTGACGCTGAGAAACAAGGTGGCTGCCGCCACTCAGGCCAAAGAAGATGCGCTCGCAAGGCACAACAAGAGCATGAGCTGGCCGTGAAATCAGAGAAGCAGTCCCAACAGCTGTTGCTCGAAGCCCAGGATCGTGTGAAGGCGGCTGAAGCTGATACGTCAAGGCCGAGGCCGACAAGGAGGAGGCGATTGACTTTGCCAAAAAAGCAGGAAGCTCTAGCAAAGAGCTCTGCTAAGGAAGCCACCAAGGCTGTGGAGGAATCACAGGCAAAGGTGGCTGACGCTGAGGCTAAGGTTGCAGCCGCCACTCAGGCCAAGGAAGAAGCGCTTGCCAAGGCACAACAAGAGCATGAGCTGGCCGTGAAATCAGAGAAGCAGTCCCAACAGCTGGTGCTCGAAGCCCAGGATCGTGTGAAGGCGGCTGAAGCTGACACGACCAAGGCCGAGGCGGACAAGGAGGAGGCGATTGACTTTGCCAAGAAGCAGGAAGCTCTAGCAAAGAGCTCTGCTAAAGAAGCCGCCAAGGCTGTTGAGGAATCACTGAGCAAAGGTGTCTGACGCTGAGAGCAAGGTTGCAGCCGCCACTCAGGCCAAGGAAGAAGCGCTTGCCAAAGCACAGGAAGAGCATGAGCTGGCCGTGAAGTCCGAGAAGCAGTCCCAACAGCTGGTGCTCGAAGCCCAGGATCGTGTGAAGGCGGCTGAAGCAGACACGACCAAGGCGATGGATAATAAAGCCGCGGCGATTGTCTTCGCGAAGGAGCAGCAGGCGATTGCAGTGAAGGCTGAGAAAGAAGCTGCACAGGTTGTTGAGTCATCAAAGCAGAAGGTCGCACAGGCCGAGGCCGAGGAAGCTGCCAGGTCGAAGGCGGCTCTGGCTGAAAGTAGAAAAGAGAAGGTGGTACCTGCCTCAGAGATGCCGGAGAGGACCCCGGAAGAGACCCCGGAAGTGACCACGGATGTATAAAGGACACAGGAGAAAGCGGAGCCCGAGATGATTGCGGCTGCGGCTAGCGTAAGTGTAACTCCTGGAGTTACAATCGCAAACTATATTGTATAACATTTAGTAATTATTACGAATTTAAGTTGAATGAATAAAAGGGTGTTTAAATTATCTGTTGAAGCCTTCGTGTTTGACTGAATTCTGAGTTGAGACATAAGTGCAGTACATACATA
>LUCW03002621.1:267500-278575 GCA_001586965.3 Sphaeroforma sirkka | reverse complement strand
GGCACTATTCAAAATACAAAGATTTGGTATGCTATACCACAATCATCACGATAAGGTGAACACGAACCGTGTAGATGACTGTATAAGGTATACCACTGTTTGATTGTTAGTGTACCAACAAAATTGAGCAACAACAAGCAACTCTCTACTCTTATTTATATTTACATACGCAATCGCCAATCATACACACTTGTTTTTTTAGAAACAAATACAAAACAATTATAGTTCAGTCATAATTACATGTATTTTGTAAATAAAATAAATATATCAGCTGAAAAAAAACAATCACAATGTTTATTTATAAGTACAAAATAAATAATAAATAAAACACCATAGTGTTTTTTTCCCCGGTTTTTCGAAACAAAAAAGCCAGCTGCTTTCTCAGCCAAGAGAGATGATGAGCGAAACCAGTTGGACCAAACAAAAAGTCGAACAAACTCTAGACAAATATAACACCTCTAACAACCAGCCAGTGATCAGTACACCGAGCGATGTAAACACACACACACACTTAGTAGAGTACACATGCGCGTCTTTGAAGCGTAGGTGTTCAAGGTTATGTTCACATAGTATATCCCTACTGTGAATCTTGACTCGTATACACACTAGTAAACGTGATATATATATACGGTCTACAAACTTTCGAGTTGTTTACATTCGATTGCTGATTGTTTGCGGCATTTGATGATAAACGAATATATATACTCCCCGCATACTGTACACACAATATATTTCATTGATCTTTCTTTGTCTCTGTGTGTACATACCGACACGCCCGTATGAATGATCAACATATATAGCATTATTGAACACTCCCAATACACGATTACGTATAGAGATGAAACATATGTAGTACTTTCCACGCATACTACATACACATACACACAAACACACCCACACGGACACACACGCATGAAGTCAAGACCGCCAAAAGGAATGTATTCGCCTTCTTCTAATGAATTAATGGGCATGAGTACAAACACCATGTCCGCGACTGAAGGAGGCATACTCAAGTGGCCAGCACGCGCACAAGCCAGTGCGCCGAACGCGAACATGACACAAATTAAAACCGACCAGAGCAAAACTACGAATTATTTCACAGATGAAGGTAGGATATTTATGAATGCAGGTATGCTCTTAGGTTTTGATTTGTTCCAGGTGCATGCGTATATGGCTAAATATGATAAATGCATCAAACGTAGTAGAGCTATGCTGTGTTTGTGAACCTTTGTGTATCAGAATGTGAGGTGCGGATGTGATCAACTTCTACAACACTATGTGCATGCATGTACGTGTGTGTATTTCTGTATACATGTTCATATATATATATATATATATATATATATATATATATATACATATATATATATATATATATTATATGTTATATATGTTTATGTATTTATGTATGTATGTATGTATGTATATGTATATTTTATCTACGTATGATGTATGATGTATGATGATGTATGTATGATGTATGTATCTATGCATCTATGTATATGTCTGCATATATATATATATATGCGTATGTGTATATATGTATATATATATATGTCCGTGTGTGTATGTATATATATATATATATATATATATATATATATATATATTGATATTGATGTGATGCGTGCGTGTGTGTGTGTTTGGGTCTACATGCGTATATACATATAAAACGTACAGTATAAAAGATTTATATCTTTATAGGGCGTATGTAGATGTGATGTACATGTATATAGATTTATGTATGTATGTGTATGTGTGTTATATACATATATATACGCGTGTGTGCGATGAATGAATGTATGCATATATATATATATATAAAACAAATATATACATATTTATATATATATATATATATATATATATATATATATATATATATTATTGATGTGTGATGTTACGTTTATATATATATATATATATTTTGTGTATATGTATGTATGATTATATATATATACATATTAATATATGTATATGTATGTATGTATGTATATGTATAATGTAAATATGTATGTAAATGTATTATTTATATTTTATATATATGCATGTATGTATGTATGTATATATGTAGGCATGTATGATGATATATGTGTGTGTGAAGGTGTTGATGTGTGTGTGTCATGTAAAACCTTAATGTATATGTAGGTATATGTATGTATATATATATATATATATATATATATATCTGTCCGTGTGTGTGTGTGTGTGTAAAATGTATATATACTTTTATATATATATATATGTGTGTGTGTGTGTGTGTGTGTGTGTGTGTGAATTGTGTATGATGATAGTAAGTTCGTTTGTGTATGCACATTAATGCGTAATTTGTTCATTTCTTGTTTAATAAATCTGGAATTGCGAACTTATACACAGTACTCGCCCTGAACTTACTGATGACATTTTTATTCAGTTTTGTCCATTCTAAACTATGATATATATGCGAATATATATATATATGGCTGTGTGCGTGCTTGTGTGCGTGCAGTGTTCGCATGTATTTTTTTATGTTTGTGTATGTCTGTATGTGTATGTGTGTGTATGTGTGTATATATATATATATATGTATATATTATGGCTGTGTGTGTGTGTGTGTGTGTGTGTATGTGAGTGTGTGTGCATGCTTGTGTGTGTGTGTGTGTGTGTGTTGTAGGTCCGAAATCGTATTTCACACATGGATGCTTGCTATCATGCGCTTCCGACTTGGCACATAACCGTTCGCTCCAATCCTTCTCTAGTGCCCAGGCGTGGAAAATATGTATACATTCATTATAGCACCAGCAACCGGAATATATCACCACTAGTTAAGTCCTCCATATATGTCCCCCTATCTTTCCATGCTTGCCGGTCCCAAATAGGAAATTGTTCTCTGTGTACACACACGGTCTTCCGAAGTTTGTCTATATCACTCCGGCGTGTGTTTTATGTTTTTCTGTGTTCCAACTGTACTACCCACAACCTGAATACATTACTACTGATAGGGTGCCCCCACTCTCTTGTAGGCTATTTTTAGAAAACGCTGATGTGAACAAATACTGAATCATATACGGATACAGACGGTGGGCTACCGCAGAGGCTGAACCGCCGAGCCAGTCATGCGCATACGCATTCGAGAGATACCTCCGAGCACGCCGAACCGCAAATTAGAAGATGTGGCAGCCACAGCTCGCTCAATAAAGATACCGAAAAGAGGTATGTCGCTAGAGTATGGGTACGAAAGCCCAATTCCATATTGTTCTGTCGTGAAGTATACAAGCCGACAAGAAGGATATAATCTCCTTTACCGACATAGTAGAATACAGATGCTGTTTGTTGCAAATGATTCTCCGTGTTGGTAGGGGTGTTTGTAGGATACGGGCTTTTGTACTGAATGCGTCGCTCAGAAAGTCGAATACCAGATAGCAGCATCACACCTTGTCAATCTTTGTGTGGTCCATGCGAGAATACTTGCATATATGTATGTTGTCCTGTACGGCTAAGACATGACTCATCGTCCCCCATAGTCATAGCCAGCCGAGCATAGAGGCTTCATTCATTGACATCTGGCAGTTTGTGAATGGGACAGAAAACTCAAAGTCGATTTATCGATGTGGTGTTCTGCACCGACACCATGATCTCTAATCATGCCCACGTTATATTCTCTGTTAAGTACAACTCCAAACCCCCTAAGACCTCAAAACTCTACATCCCTAAACCCCTAAAATCTGTTTCACAGACAAGGCCGGCATGTTCGATGGGCATTGTCTGTCGAGAAAGACTCGCAGGCGAAGGACGCCATCAAAAATCAGGACGACTTTGCAAACTTTTTAGATCGGGCACGGGTGGGAAAGGAGCGGCGGAACAACGTCAAGCTACACAAACATAGGTGTGTATGAAAGTAACACAGACATGGGCGTGTATGAAAGCTCCACAGACCTAAGCGTGCATGCAACCTGCACAAACATAGCTATGTATGATAACAGCATTCACATAGGTATGCATGAAACCTACAGAAACCTTTATGATGAAAATTGCACAACCATAGCTATTTATGAGCGTTACACAAACGTGGATATGTAAAATACCTACACAACTATCCATATATGAAACCTACACAAACAAAACCTATGCATGACAACAACTTGATATGCATATGCATGAATGTTACACAAATATACCTATGTATGAAGCTTATGTTAAAGATAGGTTAAATATTTTACGAAATCTGCACAGGCATGGGCTTGTATACATGCACACAGACAAGTGCGTACGAACGCTACACAAACATAGCTATGCATGAAGGTGTAGTTTATAGCATATACTAATCAATGGTACTCAAATGGCCACTTTTCGGAGGTCTATAGTGTACGTATCCTCAACGAGATGGGTCCTCAGGTTCATTGCGCGGCCCTGGTAAACGTTCCCATTAGCTCCTTCGTTTGTTTTTGAAGCTACGTCGCATTTATTTATATAACCTTCCTTTAAATTGATCCACTTTGTATTTTATGTTTGCTTTTGAAGGACTTTATATTGCTTCCTTCGCATATATCTGTATAATCTTCATTTAAATTGACCCACTTTGTATAATGTATATTTTGAAAGACTTTATATTGTTTACTTCACATATATTTTGATAGTCTTCATTTAAATTGACCCACTTTGTATTTTATGTTTGTTTTTGAAGGACTTTATATTGCTTCCCTCGCATATATCTTTATAATCTTCATTTTAATTGACCCACTATTTTGAAGGACTTCATACTGTTTAGTTCACATATATTTTTATAATCTCCATTCAAATCGTCCCACTTTGTATTTTATGTTTGTTTTGAAGTACTTTATATTGTTTCCTTCGCATATATTTGTATAATCTTCATTTAAATGACCCACTTTGTATTTTATGATTATTTTGAGGGACTTCATATTGTTTCCTTCGCATATATTTGTATAATCTTTATTTAAATTGACCTACTTCATATAATGTTTATTTTGAAGGACTTTATATTGTTTCCTTCGCATATATTGTATAATTTTCAAATAAATTGACCCACTTTGTATTTTATCTTGTTTCCCACGCATATATTTGTGTAATCTTCATTTAAATTAACCCACTTTGTATTTTATGTCTATTTTGAAGGACTTTATATTGGTTCCCTTGTGTACTTTGATATAACCATCATTTGAATTGACAGACCTTGTATTACACCCTTTGTTATGTTTATTCCATATATCCTTTCTTTCTCAAAGAAGTCAATTCACTCCAATGCAAATTTCATCGTCTCTTGGTTGCTGTATCACGAACATTGTCCGACCCACTGCAAGTATACTGCATATCTCAACCTGCCTTTTGATAAAGTACGAACCCGCCTGTGGCTTTATGTATGCGCCTTCTAATGTTTCACATTAAATCTGACCCTGCTTTTCGAGAAGGTACAAATCTGTCTGTGCGTTTTCGTGTGTGCATACTTTTAGCCCATATTAACGTACATTCAACACGATGCCAGTGTTGGCCTGTAGCGCAGTTTGTGCCCATGACTACCCTCAATTACAACTAGTTGGGTTTGGATCCTTATTGATGAACGAGCAGGGGCTTGCGAGGGCTACCGTCCTTGGGAAGTTTGACCCTTACACCTGTCCTCGATACGATACACCTCGCTGTCTGCTGTCAGAGCACGCGATGAACACAGTCTTCGTATGATCACATATGCTATAACCGGTTGTCCACCTTCTGCATGAATATACCTTATCACTGCAGGTCGAAAGGTATAAGCGAGGAGGCGAACGAGCGCTTCAATGCCCACTACTCCACAACGGTATGAACAACCTAAACGTGCGGTGGTTTGGGTGTCAAAGCTGATATCAGCTCTTTGGCTGTGGCAGAGTATATATGTGTTTCCTTGGTTGTTGTGGGTATTTGGTGCATAGTAGTGTGTCTCGGGATGTGAGATCCCGAGGGATTGGCGGTATCCCTCCGGGGTAGGAGAGGTGGTTTGTTTTAGTGTGTTGATTGACCCTGGCCTTGTATAATTGGCTTTATCTATCGTGAGTGTTGTGGGGTGTCTATAGCCTTTGGGATGGAACTCGTACCCTTTAAGTTTCAAATTATCAAACCACACGGCCTTCAGGATGAACAATAATTTGAAGTATGCTTTTATCCCGCACACTACCAGTGTGCATGTATGTAACAGCACGTGTTTCTCGCTGGCGAGATAGTCGCGTGTTCAACGCGTCACACAGAATATTCCGAAATGCAATCAATGCAGAGCTGTGATCATGTGCACACGTAAGTTATTGCACAATATAACGTACTCATCCTATCTATTTTCTTTTCCTCTGCTATTGCTTGTTTTTCTCTCAGACGCGTAAGGATTTTACTCCCCCAACCCCCGCGTCACACGACCGACGAAGTAGTATGGACGCTGCAATTAATCGAGCCGCAGACGTGCCAAAGTTACAGCTAAGTGAGAGAGCATGCTCAGAACTACCTAGGCCGTCCGCGAACCCAAATATAGGACAATTGTCGTACGCGCAGGTTGCGGATCCGACCATTGCCCAGTCGCCGAACTCGGAACCTTCGATGAGAGCTATCATCACACGTACGACAAGTATCACATCCATCAAATACAATCCCTCAATCGAGTACCTCACCGCGCCGTTCAGCACGGGCCACTTTGTCCCGTCCGAAGGGTTCTTTACCGATGACGAGGACTCGCACGAGGGCTGTGAGCAGCCCCAAAGCTTTGGGACCAGGACAGTACACATGGGCGTTCAAGATTCATTAATGGGTTTAAACTCGCACGAGGGGGGACGATGCTTGTGTGGATCGCGCTATCGGCAAGGACAGTAGTCAAAGTCATAGACACAGCAACAGTGTGAAACCACGTGACGTGACGGATTCCAGCATGTCGATGCAGCGCATATCCAGCTACACGTTTGGCAAGGAAGGCGATGAGAAGTACAGCATGGAATCGCACGACGACTACGGGAAACCCGGCACGAGCTCGGGTACTTGGAACGGGACCACAGGCATGCGCACCAATAGCTTCAGAAACGCGGTCCAGGCCCAGGCTGTGAAGTCTGAGTACCTGTCCGTGGCCAACCGAGAGGTCACACCCGGCCCTATGCCCAAGAGAAAGGGCCGCTTTTCGGTGACACCCAAGCTGGATCTGCCCAGATCCCCGCCGCTCTCGCCCAGACGGACACTGAGTGAGCAGGCCACGTCAATGGCCAAAAACAGCAACAGTACGGGCACCATGACCATCAGAGCTCGTCCTGGGAGCGCCAGGAAGTTCAAGGTCAGTCCGGTGGTTGCCAAGGATACCACACAGTGTGCGGGTGGTACGAAGAAACTGGGATTCCCAGTGATGCCGGATATGAACCGCGCGCATACGTCGCAAACGCCGACGCGTATGACGCTGAGCAAGACGCTGGACGCGGAACTGGGTGTCACAAATGGCGTGGACGGCGCAGATAGCGAGGATAGGATCGTGCAGGTACCACAAGTACAACGGAATACACATGCACTGCCTGTACGCCCGGCTCTGAATTCCCATGCATCCGCATTGGATGACGCGTTAGATCGCCCGAGCCCGACCCAGAATCAGAACCAGAACCAGAACGACCGGGTTTCTACCAGAACCTTCGCCAAGAACACGGGTTTGGAATCCACTTCGCCTACACAACGGGGTGCGGCGAAGAGACCGCCGTCGCCGCTGCGGCTGAAGGTGTCCACAGAATACGACTACAACGATATACACAGCCCTCGAAAACCCTCAGACATTCACATAGACAAAACCACCAACAGCCGGCAAGACCCATCCAATGCGCCGCGGATACTAGAGCACGCTCCGAGCACCGAAAACGTGATCATCGACGTGACCAAATCTCTTAATACAATGCTGTCGCCGCGGCTGTGGGACGGGCGGGAAATCACGGTCGAACAGGACAAGAGCCCTTCGAGGAAGACCAAGTCCCACTCGCGCCGACATAGCACGGGAAAGGCATTCAAAGGACTGGTAAAGCTGGCCAGGAGCGCGTCGGCTTATACCGGGGTAGGCAGCAGCGGGAATTTGACTACCGGAAGCCCCCACACAGCCAAACGCACGAACAGTGATCTCGACAATACCACGGTACATGTACCGGAGAGTAGCATAAATGGCACGGGTCAATGGGAATCCAAGGATGTAAGTACGCGGGAGACGGACTGGCGGCGGCGGTCGAGTGGAACCGATGTGTTTGAGTCCAAGGCGACACTTCGGAAACAGCCCGTGAGAAGAACAAGCGAAAGGGTTAAGGATCGTTCGTGGGGACGTTCGTACCAACAAATCTTTTCTCCTTCAAAGTGGGGCAAATCCGGCTGGGGTAGCCTGCAGAATGTCAATTCGGCGGATAAAGACAGCGCGCAGTCACGCACCGATTCTATAAATAGAAAGGACAGTCATAGCGATGAGGAAGCGGAAGCGGGGATGGCCACGGAAGGCAGTGAGGGCAACGCAAACGCACGGGACTCAATGGAGGCGGTCTTGTTACCACCAGAACAACCCACACCAGGTACACCGTCGGGGCTGTCGGTAGGCAGGCGAACTAGCGATCTGCATCTGGCCACAACACCGAAGCACTCGCGTGTGTCGGTGAAGGGATTGATGCGCTCGGACAGTGACTCTGGCGTGCTCGGTGCGGGTCGATTAGACGTTTCGAGAGATATCAGTGAAGAATCGACCACAGACACAGACACCAGTCATCCGAGAGATACGAAGTGGAGGTTGATTCAAACACGGCTGCGGGCCTTTAAAGGGTCTAGCTCAACTTCATTCAGGGCACAGGTTGACCGTAACAATAGCACGAATTCATCTGTAGATAAGATCCACTCGCTACCGAATCGTAAGATGGTATATCCACTGGAAAGCCGTGGTACGAAAAATACTACAGAGATGCGACATTCACGGGAGAGATCGAAGGATAGAGTTAAGGGGCACAAGGATGATAACTATGCATCCGATAACAGAATGAGTAAGCTGTTTAGGTCCAGATCATCATCGAATAGTGCGAAGGAGGGAGAAGCGCAGGAGAATGGAAGAGACAGAGGAGCTCAGGATGAGAAACAGAAGAATTCATAGCGCAGTCTAACATAGAGCACGTTGCTACATGCATTATGAATTTATATATATATATATATATATATATATATATATATATATATATAAAAATGTATATATGCATATGTATATACTAACAATACGTAGCCTCGGTGCGAAAAATGGACACGGGGGAGTGGTGCTGGACACTAATAATAAGATACACAGACTAGTAACCAGATGGGTTAGATCATAATTTAAGAGCACGTTGAATTGCGCAGAAGTCTGCGCCGGCGATGCTTGTCTATAAGATAAACAGATTTTCTGAGTTTGTCCTTTTGTTCTATTTTTGGCCAGGAGGCTTTGTGCCAACTAAATATGCCTGCTCGGACTATTGCCCGAAGGACTACACACTCATAGTCTACACTTTCGTTCGCAAAATCAAACCGCTTCAACGTAAATATGTATTCACAACAAAGCCTCCCTAAATTTGACACTATCCAAACCGTTTCAAAGTATGTTTTTATGTATTTTAAGGCTGTATGACTGTACAAAACTCAAAACTCAAAGACTGGACACAACCCATAGCCCTCTAAATTGAACAAGAAGGCTATACATAGCCTTGCTGTTCAATGTAGAGGAGGGCTATACATAGCCTTCTTGTTCAATTTAGAGCAGGGCTATGGACTGGGGGTCCGGGGGAGAATAAGGTCGACCTATTTTGCGAAAGCCCGCCAAAAAGAATATCCCACGGGACATGTCATGACTCATGGGTCCACGTTCACATTCTGGTGTCATTTTTATTTATTTTGAAGTAAATATCACACAATATCATAGTAAAAATACTATGTACCAGACTATCAGTGCATAAATACTTGGCCTCCTAAAAATCAACATACACTGTCGTATGGTTTATCCCCTAGACAGCAGCTAAATATATAGACATATTTGCTTATAACTATGCGCTCATAGGCTGTTAATCTCGTATGTACGTTTGACATATAGTTTTATAATAGACCCCCAAGTTCACACACATTGAAACGCACACTAGAAGGGACAAGCGGGCACAAGATATCGTCCTTCGCGCAGATACGCAATGAGCTCAGCAAAGCTAAGGCTAGGTTTTGGCCTTGAATCGCACGTACACAGCAGTCTTCCCAGACTGTGTGTGCGATCAATACACAGTTTGACCCGGACACCAGCTAGTACGAATACTACATCGCGATGTGAGGCTTTGCGTAAAAACATATCGCGTTTCTATGGTAAATATTCGAAGCCGATCTCTGGCACAACCCTTGGTCCATCCAGAATAGCCGTACGAAGCTTCCACCCGAGTGAACGAGAAGCTCTTGAACTCCAAAAGAAAGAGAATAAAAATCAAGCACCCGTTAAGGGTAGTATAGGTGGATTAGGTGTTGGAGTGGGTGGGGGCGTTGATAGCCTGCGTTTTCTAGATCGAGTAGGGAATGAACCGTGCAAGGGATGTGGTGCTACGTTTCAGTGCGATGCCCCTGGGGAAGTGGGGTACGTGCCTGAAAACAAACTATATCCCCCCGCAGAGACGGAGGTGAATAATAAATACTCGCAGAAGAGGAAAGTGGAGGATTTGAACGCAGAGTTTAAGGACCTGGGCTTAGATAGGTATTTATCCTTTGGACGCATCCATCTATGTTTAAGTTTGTATATTATATACCTATGTATATATATATATATATATATATGTGTGTGTGTGTGTGTGTATATATATATATATGCGTGTGTGTGTTTCTGTGTCTGTTTTCGTGTCTGTGTCTTTGTCTTTGTCTATGTGTATGCGTATATATATATATATATATATATATATATATATATATGTGTGTGTGCGTGCGTGCGTGTGTGTGTGTGTGTGTGTGAATGTGTTATGTATATGTATGTATAGATATATATATATATATATATATATATATATATATATATATATATACATATTACATTTTACATTTATATATATATATATATATATATATATATATATATATATATA
>LUCW03002621.1:247500-265000 GCA_001586965.3 Sphaeroforma sirkka | reverse complement strand
CAGGGATGCGAAGCGTCAGGGGGAGAAGAAAACGGCCAAAGCTATGATATTCGATACCCCTGGTATCTTCAAAACAGATCAGGTGGGTTGGAACTCTTCTTCAGATAACTACATCAACAGTAATGTTGTGTCCCTATGGTGTACCCCATTGGTAACAACAACTGTCACATCCCTGTTGTGTACTACGATCTATTTGCCCTTCTCAGCTATGTGCAGGTTTTCGTTGTCGGAGGCTTATCGCGATTTTTAACCCGTCGTACACGTACGCGGCATTAATGTTCGAGACTGACTATGATTGACATACCTACTACGCTCTTCTCTTCTGACAGCCAAGCACGTTTTTGATCCGTCCTCTTTTCTCTCCTTCCATCGTCTCTCTCTCTCTCTTTCTTCCAGCTAATCCATAACCTGACCTATGACGAAATCAAGAAAGTGAATGGGCAATCTGTATTGGCTCCCCGTACCTTTCTGCTCAAGACTGGACAGTGCTTGTTCGTGGGAGGGCTTGCTAAGATTGAACTGCTTCAGCCGGCATTACTTGCCAGCAGCAAGGCCCCCAGGACCGCTTACTTGACGGTCTTTGCCAGTCGAGAGGTGTGTAAGGTCAAAGTTTGTGTGGTTTATTTGGTTCATTTTCTATTTATTTCTTTATTTTGAGAGGGAAGGGGGGAGTTGGATCAATTGGTGCCATGTGTATTTGTCGATACTCCCCGATTGTGTGTGGGAGGGTGGGTTCTCAGTATAGTACAGTATGCTTATCAATGAGCACTCATAAGTGTGTTTCTCTCTTTGCCTCTTCCCAACCGTACATTTTGCAGATAAATATTCATGCAACAGATAGTGTCCGTGCTGATGAAGTCTACGCTAAGCATGCTGGCAACCCTGGCACAAATATTCTCAATATACCCTCTGGGGGAACTGAGCGAATGGAATCGTTCCCAAAATTGTCCAGACAGAAGTTTAGGATTGAAGGGTTGGATTGGGATACCTGGTAGGTTCGCATAATATAGATCTGTAACTGAATGTGTCGATTTGAATATATTGTGTGCTGCTTTCGTTACCTTGCAGAACGTTATAACGACACCTTC
Source organism: Sphaeroforma sirkka (assembly GCA_001586965.3). Classification (NCBI taxonomy): domain Eukaryota; class Ichthyosporea; order Ichthyophonida; genus Sphaeroforma; species Sphaeroforma sirkka. The sequence continues at coordinate 263,912 of LUCW03002621.1, read as the reverse complement.
TAGGTCGCACTTACAGCGCTGTGCAACATAGGTATGCCCCGTATTGACGATACGAATGGTAACCTATCATTCGTCACTAAGCGATCGGTCGTTAAAATAAGCGTGCTTGTATGCGTTTATCAGTATAAGTCGTCTACCTTCTGTCAGAAATAGATCCATGTATCTAACTGCCTTTGGTCCTACCACATCTGTAGTGCGAAGGACATCGTCATGTCAGGTATCGGGTGGGTGAGTGTCACTACCGGTCCGGACTCGCCTGCAACGGTTGGTGTATCTGTACCGAATGGAACTGGGCTTACCATCAGGGATAGCTTGTTGCCTGAAGCTGTGCGAAAGCGCGGCAAAAGAGTAAAGTCACGTGGCAAGCGACAGCAATTCAAAGGATGAGCATCTGTCTACGCCGACTAATTACGAGTTAACACTGTGGCGTGTCTGTGCTAGGGATTTGTGGCACCAATTATGCGCTACCTGAGGCATTCAACAAGCGTAGCATGTGCATTCGGACTGAGAGTCTAAGATGAATACTTCGTCGAGGACACTTTGGAGACTTGTGCGGCGATGATGTTCTGATCTGGATCTACGACGAATGGAGATTCGGAGCTCGTTGAGTGGTTGTTTGAACGTACTCCTAGGAAGCGTGCGGCAATTCTAGGAATGCTGGCACAACCCCCCCTCAATTACCTTCTAATTCGTGCCACACTTCTGGTTAGCATTCTGTAGCATAGTGCCTCTGCGTAGTCCAATGAGCAGGTTTTAGTCGAACGAGCAGATTTGACAAATTGTATCAACCACGCACTCTGCTACAGAGGTTATTATGGACGATGGGTGTGGATGATCTATGTGTACTCCTGGTTGACCTTAAGTCCCATTAGAGATCGATACCCATGGGTGGAAGCTGTTAGCACCATTGTTCTCTTCTTCTACAGCCGTTATTTAATATGAAATGTACGGCTAAGTATATGGCTGCTTTCAGCGAAAGCAGTTCCGCGTACAGTTCTCCAGTAGACGTTGATAGAAACTTACGGCATCTCATTGTCAATCAGAGAAAACGTGGACAATGGCACTCTGCCGCTCATCTTGGGTTCGACAAGGAGATATCTGTGCTATGAAATTGGAACTGCAAACCTAGCTCGTTAGTGACCACAATAAAACCCTTGAATGGGATGTATGCCTGTGTATAAAATCTCGCTCTCTGGCTGGAGTGCATGCCTCCCAGGGTTTTATTATCAATGAACGAAGCATCTCAAAGAAAAAGGGCTGTTTCTTCTTCTATCGAATTTTGTAGAGAACATCTTTTTAAAAAACTTCTGCTAATCTGCTCTCTCTCTAGTAGTAGAGAAAAGTCACTATGAATATGAGGATTCAATACATTTCTTGGAAGAGCAGATGGCAGTCGGCAACTCGGCACTCACTCGCGAGTTGCGGCTGAATCGGCAGTCGACGGCAGATGGTTCAATATTCATGTAATGGAACTGAATTTATATATCGAGTATTTATTCGTATTTATAAATAGACTGTAAAATTTCAAGTGATGGTGGCTTATGATTGGTTATCTCTTCCGGCCTACTGGGTAACGGAGTCGCCAGGAGGTTTCCTAGAGGCTTCTATAAATAGCAGATAATTGCGTGATCTATTACAAAGCACATTTTTACAACATACATTAAAAACTCTATGAAGCGATACTATTAGACCATTATTAGTGATTAGTGAGTATCGGTCACAAGATTTAATTACACGTCATGCGATTGAGCGATTGGGTATTGAGCTTATTGATCCAGGTTACGGTTTTATACAGCGACGAGAGAATGATCCTGCAGTCACCGGAGTCCGGAGTGACCAGCAATTTTAGGCTAAACGGTGGAAAATATGCCGCTATTGTGTATATAACATGTATGTAATACTCAGCTGTAGGTACTATCTTTATCCCTGATTACTTCCTTCTGTAGCAGTAGCTACAGCATCGGTGTACTTCCACCAGTGGAATGCGCTCCGCTGTCTTTAGGAATGTGGACCAAGAACAAAGGCAGGACCGATTTAGTATTGATAAGGTTTTATATATAGATTTGTACTCGTCTGAGGAGACGGGATATTCCACGGCCCGCTTTTACTTCATTCCTACATATCTAATAGCTCTACCAAGTAGAAGGAAAAGATTGCTTGACTATAAATCTGGTCGCTGATGTCCGCTGATAGGACACTTCTGCACTAGTAGTGGACATTGTAAGTGTTGTAAGTATAGCATAGCTACAATCGGATATCGTGTACCAGAACTCCATTATACCGTAAACCTTTGACCCTAATACACGCCTATTCGCTTCAACACAATATGTCACTCTACGATAGTCAGAGCTATGCCGCAGACGGCCAGGAGTGTCTGCGCAAACTGAAAGAGTGTTCCGTGATCTACAAAATCACCATCAATAAGATGCAGATTGAAGGTGCCAGTAAAAACCTCTCGTTGCGTCGCTTCTCACTTCTCAAAGACACAGCCATGGAGACTGGAAAGAAGTATCGCGAATACACTCTTGCCCTGGAGAAACGCAGACAGGCCGAGCAAGCACTAAGTCGATCTAATAGTGTGGATTCGGCATTCACCGATTCATCCGAAAATCTGACCAATATGATCAGCCAGGCTGGTATGAGCAGTAGTGCGTGTGATGATGCGACTCAATTCCAGTTTGAGAGCGACTCGGATGAGGAGGAGGAGGAGTTCCACGGCGTCAACAATGACTTCTTGCACGAGACAGAGGGGCTGTACACATCCGAGGATGTGGAGAGTGATGATGACGAGGGCATTGCGAGTGACGACGATGGGGACGATGGGTATGTGGAAGCGTATGAACACTGTGGTGGTTTTTCCAAAGTCAGCCTCGAGAAGACCTCAAGTGTACTCAACTTGAGAGATGCCAAAGACGAGATCTGTGATCTCGCAGGACAAGTTTCCTTCAGTGCAGAGGCCAAGTCCACGCTTGCTTAAAGCGAATTGCGCAAAGTAAGCAGCATGAGCAGGGTGTGGTGTGTATAAAGGACTTCATATTGACTATGAACTATCACACACAAATAGCAACACTCTGACGATACCAAAATAAGACGAAAAATGCGATGCACTATATGTAAAGCTTGTTTCAGGCTAAAAAATATGTTCAAAAACAGACATAGACGGTTGGACTTGCGCAACATTAATAGAAAGGTAAATTGATTTGGCTTCTCTACTACAACCGAAACTCCATTTCGGATTCTTCTGTGTGACAGATGGTGCTGTACGCCGTGCAAACATAAGCAATGCAGTAGAGTCATCACTGTCCCGAGAGTCTGAAGTACTTTGTAAGTATGAAAGTTCGCGACATGTCCAACGGAGACACATGAAGAGTCTGAACAGTCAATCTGTAAGAAAGCGTGCGCTGATATTTTGCACACGCTAGCAAAAGTGCCAATAAAGATAAAATCCAAACAACTGTCACTTGTTTCTTCTTCGTTTGGATGTATGATAAGAAATATCGAAAAGTTGGCGTATACTTGCAGCATCGCTTTACAACGCTCTAAGTACAGCGGATGCAGTAAGTACTCGAGCGTCTAACCCAAAACAGTGTGTTGTTTTCGCGACGGACATAAATAGTTTTCGATATAAATATAGCTAAACATCATACTACAAAGTAAAAAGAACACACTGCGACGCAAAATCGATATTTACCGAAACTAACTGCTGAACAAAACAGCTTTTGCGCCAACTTCAAGCTAAACACTTGCTATTCGTGTAAACGTATGAAGTAGTAAGCAATGTTACGGATATAATTAATATTCGTGCACCAACGTACAATGCGACAGCGATATTTACTGAGAATATAAGACAAGATCGATATTTACTGAGACTGCCATGCAACATCGATATTTACTGAGATATACAGTGCAACATAGATATTAATTAAATACAATGCAACATCGATGTTTACTGAGATTACAGTGCAACATCGATATTTACTGACTACAATGCAACGTAGATATTTACTGAGATTACAATGCAACAACGATATTTACTGACTACAATGCAACGTCGATATTTACTGAGATTACAATGCAACATCGATATTGACTGAGTATACAATGCAACTTGCAACGTCGATATTACTGAGATTACAATGCAACATCGATATTTACTGAGATCACAATGCAACAACAATATCTACTGGCTACAATGCAACGTCGATTTTTACTCAGATTACAATGCAACAGAGATATTGACTTGTGTTTACAATGCAGCATGCAACATCCGTGATTACAGCGCAACAGCGATATTCACTTAGATTACAATGCAACATCGATATTTACTGAGATCACAACTGAGAATACCCTACCGGCCAAACTAACAATCGCAACAAACCTATGACTACGCACTCAAGCACTCACCGATTCGTGTCATCACATGAACTATCAAGCAAAATATTACAGATGAAATATTCAGGCACCAGTACAGTAGTTAAGCCATTGAAAGTCCGTATGAAAACACTCACCACAACAACTATGACATTCAACGCCACAAGTACATTCCTACATTCAAGACGAAATGTATATACTATCGTGTTTTTATTGCATCGGTGTTCTCTAAACGGTACATGACAATGTAGACCGAAGTAAAGCACCTTCTTTCAGGCTCTTTATACAAGTTGCCATAAACAGGTACCACTTTGCCTACATTTAGATTAGCATATATCTTAATAGGTTCTTCGGGGCATCGTTCTGCTTATGTATTCTGAAGGCGTACCAGACGTCCAAGGCTAAATCCAAGCACATCGAGCTTTCATCTCTTTCTAAAGTAATCAATCGTAATCGGAGTTTGCACTGTTCACCAAGGAGAGGCGGCTTATTTAATCACTATAGATAAAAAAAGTGAGATATAAGTGTGAGTCAACTGAACAAGATGAAAGATTACGCAACAAATTACAATAGATTTAATCCCCCAAGTACAACCTGTAACTAACAGCAAGAACAACCCCCCAACAAGACCGAGAAAAAAAGGCAAGCACAAAACAATACAGCAAGTACATAAAACTTACACTTCCTCCATCTTTGAGGCATCCTCTTGATCAGCATGGTCGTCCTCAAGATCAGGCATGTCATCCTCATCAGCCTCTCCAGCAGGCGCATCATCCTCAACCGATACACCAAGTCCCTGTAGACCAAGCTTGATCATACGATGGATTCGGTCAGCGAAAGTGGTGGGCTCGTCCAAGTTGAAACCAGAGGTCAACAGAGCGGTCTCGTACAGAAGCCACACTAGATCTTTCACGGTCTTGTCTCCGGAATCGGACGCACACTTCTCCCTAAGAGCCTTGACGATGGCGTGGTCGGGATTGATCTCCATAGTCTTCTTAGAAGCCATGTAGGTCGCCATGGTAGAATCACGCAGAGCCTGTGCCTTCATGATACGCTCCATATTGGCAGACCATCCGAACTGACCAGTAACCAGACAGCATGGGGCGTCTACCAATCGGTTAGAAACAACGACCTTCTCAACCTTCTCGTCAAGAACCTCCTTGATGGTCTTGCACAGAGCTTCGTAAGCAGCCTTGTCATCCTCCTGCTTCTTCTTCTCTTCCTCATCCTCACCAAGATCTAGTCCCTCCTTGGTCACAGACACGAGTTTCTTACCCTCGTACTCCTTCAACTGCTGTACAGAGTACTCATCAATGGGGTCGGTCATGTATAGAACCTCCAATCCCTTTCTCTTGACCTTCTCCACGAAGGGAGAAGTGGACACAACAGCCTTGGACTCTCCAGTAATGTAGAAGATATCTTTCTGGTGCTCAGGCATGCGTGTGACATAGTCCTTTAGAGAGGTCATCTCCTCACCAGACTTGGATGAAGAGTAACGAAGAAGCTCAGCAAGCTTGTTTCGGTTGGTGGAATCCTCGTGTACACCGAGCTTAATGTTCTTGGCGAATTGCTCCCATAGAGTCTTGTATGAGTCCTTGTCCTCGGCAATCTCGTTCAACATCTCAAGTACCTTCTTGACAATGTTCTTTCGAATGACCTTGAGGATCTTGGACTGTTGTAGAGTCTCACGTGAAATGTTAAGTGGAAGATCCTCGGAATCAACAACACCCTTGACGAAAGAAAGGTACTCGGGGATGAGCTCCTCGCAGTTGTCCATAATAAACACACGGCGTACGTATAACTTTACGTTGTTTGGCTTCTTTCGGTTCTCGAACATATCGAATGGTGCACGCTTGGGGATGAAAAGAATAGCCTTGAACTCCAACTGTCCTTCGACAGCGAAGTGCTTTACGGCCAAGTGGTCCTCCCAATCGTTGGTGAGACTCTTGTAGAAACTGGCGTACTCCTCCTTGGTCACGGTCTCGGGGGATCGGGTCCAGATGGGCTTGTTGGTGTTAAGCTCCTCCATCTCATTGTAAGTGACCTTCTCGGTCTTCTTTTCCTTCTTGTCCTCCTCTTCATCGACCTCCTCTACCTTGGTCTCGTCATCATCGTCCTTCTTCTCCTCTTCAGGTTCCTCAACATCGACATCCTTCTCCTTCTGCACCTGCAGGCGGATGGGGTAGCCAATGAACTCGGAGTGCTTCTTGACGATCTCCTTGATCTTCTTCTCCTCAGCGAACTCGGTCTGGTCCTCCTTTAGGTATAGTACCATCTCGGTACCGCGGGTTAGGCGGGGCTCCTCAGCTACCTCTACGGTGAACGAACCACCAGCAGTAGACTCCCAGATGTACTCCTCGTCGTCATTGTGCTTTGATCGCACAACTACACGGTCGGCAACCAGGTATGCGGAATAGAATCCTACACCGAACTGTCCGATCATACTGATGTCGGCACCAGCAGTCAATGCCTCCATGAAACCCTTGGTTCCGGACTTGGCAATGGTACCCAGGTTGTTTACTAGATCAGCCTTGGTCATACCAATACCTGTATCAATAATGGTAAGTGTACCAGCAGCGGCATCGGGGATGATCTCAACCTTAAGATCCTTCTCCACCTCAAGCTTGGTGGGGTCTGTAAGAGATTCATAACGAATCTTGTCCAAAGCATCAGAACTATTGGAAATCAACTCACGAAGGAAAATCTCCTTGTTTGAGTAAAAAGTATTGACGATCAGACTCATCAACTGAGCGATCTCAGCCTGGAAGGCGAAGGTCTCTTTCTTAGGTGCTTCAGCCATATTGATGTATATGTATTATATATAGTGGTAAATTACGATAGATACAAAATATGGCGAACGTGAACCAAGACACGTTCTTTATATATGTTTACTGTTTCCTGCTTTTTCTGTGCGTGGTGTGTATAAAATTGTATACTTTTTGGCACGATACACACGATGACACGAAAGTCTCACACGAAATTGAAAAATTACCACACGAAAGTCCAGAATTTGCACACGAAAGTCGAGAGGCCAGAAAAAATAATAAAATATGTGTCAAGTGTCGACTGTCTTCTCTCTTCGTGTGTGCGAAAACTTGGCACTCCCAGAGACCCAACCTCTAAAGCAAATCAACTCAGTTCTTCGGTGTCACAGCCACACTCATAAATAGAGCGCTCTACCACACTACCACATGGATTGATTGATCCTGATTCGTGACGCCAAAAATAACCCAAGTTATGGGATTTTGAAATTTTCCCGGCTTTTGGACGACGCCCAGAATACCGGGACCACATATTTTACCGAGAATCGGGGCAAGCCCGTCCCGGTTTTGATAAGCCCCTAACCAATACCGCCGTCCAATGATTCAGCATAGCGACCATTTTGCTGGTGTATATAGTGACTTTTCCGGAATTTTTAGCCAAATATGTCATTATATACATATATCAATATGTGTCTGGGAATATATACCAAGAAGAGACGGGAAACATAGGTTGTTAATTAGAATATATTTCGTAGAACTCCACTAGTGACTACCCGACTACCCATCACTGCTGAGTGCTGAGTGATTATCTCATGCGCATATATTATCATATATATTGTGTACCCATGCGTTCTTTGGATCACTAGTTTGTACACCAATATAATTAGTACAGACTATGAGGTTCATGGATTGAGCCTTCCACAAACAACACACGAAACTTCGGGAATATTACGATCACATCGTGAAAACACTTGTTGTACGCATCATGTTTATCATATATTCAACACCATTGTGTGCGTTAGTTAACAAGTTTGTAGACAGATTCATTTCGACCAGCAGTTCATTCGCGAATATATTTGGTGTGTGTTGAACGTTTATTTTTGGGCGTTAGGGTTTTGAATGCTACTGTACACGTGTGTGCATTTGCATATACATAATAATATATGGATATTTATCATATATGTTATCATACGCAAGTATCTATATGTACATTATCTATTTGTTGTATGGGATAAAGATAAAATATGCACGCGCATATATCCACTTCTATTTGTTATAATATATATATATATATATATATATATATATATATAACACTACGCATATATGTCGACGTAAATGGGCATGTGAATTTGTATTTGCATACTTGTGATAGTACAAACTCAAATGAATTCTTAGTTTTCATACTATCGGTACGTGTGTTCGCTAGCATGTTTCGACCACCAACGCACAAAGTATCAGTTCCTCCACGAGAATACCTGTGTTAAACATTTTATTCGCGGGTGTTTTGGTTTTCACTGCCAGTGTGTATGTTGCGCATTGGTGTATGCTGTTCATTGTATTCATACTTTGAGGTCAACATGGTCGTTATTGTGTGTTTTGATCTTGCTTGGAGACAGTTATTTGAGTATTCAACATGATCGTATTCTACGTGCTTGAGCTTGCATAGAGATTTTTTGGTATTAAATATGGCCGTTACATTATACGAGTTTTGACTTTGCTTGAACATAGTTCATTTAGTATTCAACGTGCTTGTTATATTCACGTTTGAGCTTGCATAGAGATTTTTCTAATTTTAATATGGCCGTTATATTTGCATTGAGATTTTTTAATAATAATATGGCCGTTATATTATACGTGTTTTTGACCTTGCATGGACAAGTTCTTTTCGTATGATATATGTATATTGGTATAATTGTTCACAAATACCTACCTTGTAGTCGTGTTCCGTACTCGTTGTCAATACAGAATCAATTTTGTTATGTGTTAAAATGTATATACATGCATTTCCATTTCTGCATGTGTTTGCGGATGTTTTGTTTGTTAATATTCCACGATTGTGTGTCGCGCATTTGCATATATACCTTAATTTGAAATTTTATTTTCTGTTTATATACGCAAGTATTTCTATGTACATTAATATGTATTTGTTATCTGAGTTAAAGGTAGAAAATGCACCTGCATGTATTTGTTGCATATATGTATGTATTTATTTATATATGTGTGTGTGTATGTGCATATATATACATATATGTAGATGTATGTGGGACATGTTTGTATTTATATACAAGTAAAATCAATCGTGAAAACTCTAGTGGATTATTATGTATCTCGTATAGATATATACCCATACATAATTCACGTTTTTCCTGTTCTGTATTCAAAAGCAAGTCAATTTCGTATCATATATATATATATATCCCTACATGTGCATACTTTGTGGATGCCAGCCTATGATTGTGTGGTGCGAGCATGCAGTAGTCCTGGTTTAACGTATGTTTATAGTGCTCGTTTCATAGATGCATTCATATGTTGTTGCGAACAAACTATTTAAATGTGTTGGTTTTTTTGTGTTTGCTTTTGTAACCTGTCAGATTACATACTTCATACACTAGGAAACGTTTAGCTTATGAATCCTACTCTACATTATCTATATATGGAGATGGTTAACTATAACCATGTTTTATCTCGTAGTGACACTGGCATTAATTTGAGGCGCAATGTCCATTAAGGCGCATATTGAGTTATCAGTGTACGTTTTTCACTAGAGCGATTCTATGGTCTACGGGGCACTCATCATACTGTCATGTTGGTGTAGGTAAGTATCCTAAATAGTTAAATTCTATGTCCATGGCGATATTCCGATTCTTTCGGGGAGACAATACAATCAATAAAATAGGCTGCGTTAAATGTCCCTGTCCATCTTTAGCACGTGAACTATGTTGGATACACTGTGTCTCTATTGACTTTACTTTGGGTATCATCCTCATATTCGTTTATTACAAAAAACTGTTTTCTGCGATACGTATTCTCACGCCCGCATGTGTATACATGATTCTAGTCCTTTGTTTTCTTAAGTCATGTATATACTTGTCGAATACGATCTGTAAGTATGCACAACGTGACCCAACGAGTGTTTGTTTCGATCCGTGCCGATATTTTGACCGGCCTAATTTCTAAATTACCTTTCCGAAACTTTCCGAACCCCTCGGTAGCTATAGACGAGCGCTTCGACGTCTCGGTAGTTTTAGTACAAGTTTTAGACCTAGCAAATATCATGTGTGTGATGTTTATATACCTATTATCATGGGTTTGATGTTTATATACCTAATATCATGTGTGTATCTATATATATGTATATGTGTGTGTGAATAATATATGGTCCATGTGTGCATATGTATAATATGATACACTGTCGTCATGTAGAAGATTGAAGTCTCGATATTGCATTTATAGGAGTCTAGAGCTTTTTAGCCAACCAGCCTAGTGGTTTGCCCAGAAACCACAGTTCTGGCACCTTTGGGAATATCACATATGTGTCGTTCGCTTCCACCAGTGGTGTTTCCCCGTGGAAGCCAATCGGGACACCGCCAGGAATCTGCATGTTGATTGTGGTGCATGTTTGAGCCATTTGTAGAATTGCGCATTGATTCTCCAGAATTGTTTTTGAATATTACTGAACTTGTAAACCTTAGATGCATGCATGATTCTGTGTGCCTCAGATGGTCCTGACATTGTCATGATGATTGTATTTGATGATGAGCATAATCTGTCAGCGCGACAACGATCTCGGGGAGCTTTCCGGTCTAGAATTTCCGTACTATACATGTAACTACATATATTCTCAAACATATATATTTATATTTATATATATATATATATATAGGATAGTAATATTAATCGCACGAGCAGTTGAATACCTTTTGAAAGTTGTGCGAGCCGTATGGGCTGTTCCATCGGAATCCTTCTTCGCCCAAGGTGAACACTGATGTCATCTCATAGACGTCTCGGACAGGCTTAATGGCTGGTTTTTGTACAGCCGCCGCTTCCTCGCACTCTATTTCTGCAATAACAAGGTGTGCGCGAATATTATGCAATATGGTGTGGCTTTCGGGCGACACATTCTATATAGGCCGCGAATAAGTGGCGTGCACAGCAGCACCGTGCGAAGTTGAACTTGTCCCTTTCTTTACCGGTCAGCATAAAGGCCTATCTCTGGATGCCATTTCAACATAGAAAACGGAGACATGTGTCAGATTTTATCCTCCATGTGATAGTAATGTAGACTCGCGCTAACTTTACATGGGCTAAACATATTCAGCTAACTATTATTCATCCTGGCGCGACATGGCTTAAGTCTTGCTTGCTCAGCGATATTGTAGTCATACTCACAAAAGGTACCTAGAACTAGAGTATCGGCACAATGACACGTAGACCCGCAACCTACCTAAGCCAAACTTGCGTACTAAAATGGCAGTCATGACAAGACGTAATATCGCAACCACACTCGCAAAACGTACCTAGGACTCATGTTAATGAATTGATGTATACTGACGGGCAGACAGCTGTATCATACCTAAGCCTAGTTTGTTCAGTAGAATGGCAATCATACTCGCAAGCACTCGGGGAGCGCACTCCAAATCTCCTGCGAATCCGGTCTGAACACGAATTACCAGAAAGTAAAATAATTTTTAAGTGTGGCGCTAAGGTTGTAAGTGCGAGTTAAAACGAGCCAAATTTTGAATCCTGAGAGACCACTGGGTCCAGTCTAATCTCAAGGCGAATGCAAAAAATGTACTTTGGCCCTTAGAATTTGCGAAGTATTGTTCAGATTAACGTTGAATCATACCATACCTCATAGCAGATCCCTGTATTTCCGTTGTCTGTGTGCGAGAAATGATTAGCTTCTGTTAACTTTGCGCATTTCGCCACGACGATTGTTCTGATATAACTCACACGAGAGCAGTATTAGGTTATACACGAAATAGTATATCGCAGAACAAAGTTTTAATACTTTTTTGGGCAACCCACTTGGGTACCAAATATGCTGCCACGAACAAAATTTCGACTGTGGAATAAGAGAAAATATATATATATATATATATATATATATATATATATATTGTGTATGTTTATATGTATATATGTATATATATATATATATATATATATATATATATATATATATATATATATATGTATATATGTATGTATATGTATATATATATATATATATATATATATATATATATATATATATATATATATATATATATATATATATATATATATATATATGAATATATATATATATATATTTAAATATTCATATATATTTATATATTTATATATTTATATTTATATATCATTGGAATCAAATTACATGTGACATTCACTCTAAACAGCTTCAATACCGCCGAAAAACAATAAAAGAACGGATTCATGGTTCACTTACAGCTTGGAAGCTCGTCTGAGCAGACCGGTCGGCCCATGCCAATCAGATTGCGCGGATCCAATAACAGTGTGTTACAACTGAGAATCAGAAGGTAGCGGAGTACATTAAGTAGAGTCAGAAGAACAACCTTTTTAGACAAATGCGCTAAATAGCTATATAGTATGTGTGCAACAAGTGAAATTCAGGAATTGCCGGTGTATGCGAGATAGCACAAAAGCTTGATTATACAACATAGTCATATTTTTTGTAGCAGTATGTTGCAACTGGGAACCATAAATTAGCGGTGTACGCGCATGGCGTAAAGTATAATTTGAAGAAAGGCTTTACTTGACAACATAGATATATAGTACATGTTAAGAGGTGGCGTGCTGTGATTGGAAACCAGAAAGTAGTGGTTGTACGCGTGTGATTCTATGTGCACATAAAGAAGCGGCATCCTGCTTGAACGTACATGTTGTCTTAGACAAATAATTGGAATATCGTACCTGCACAGCTTCATTGATGCGATAGCTGCGTGTTATAGCTCAAGACCGCCAGTAGCGGCGTATGCACATAATCTTATTGGGTAGAATAGAATACAAAAACATCAACACCGACAACTGGTATCCATACACGGTGGTTTATCAATTGGATATACGTGTACTACTTTATCAATCCGTCAACAGCGTGATATAGTTCGCGACCACAAGTAAAGGCGTATGCACGGGATGTTAGGTGGAATAAAATGAAAACATTTCCACAAACCAATTGGATATACTCGGTGTTTGATCCACCTGAAATAAGTACTTGCACAGGTTATCCAGCAGATCGGTCACCACTCAAACATATCCAGACAAACGCGTGCACAGGTTATTATATATTTCCCTGTCAGTACGCATCGAACCACTACCTTTGTGATATAGGTCAACAAATAGCGCAATACCACGACACGGCTCAAACAAGCCAGACAAACGCTTGTACAGGATATTCAATATACCTATCAGTGCGAATCGGATCATTTCCTATGTGATATAGATCAACAAAACAGTCCCCACTCAAACATAGTCAGACAAACACTTGCACAGGTTATTCATTTTGCCTATTCGTGCGCATTGAACCACTTCTTATGTGATACAGGTAAACAAAGCACGCACCGCTCAAACGTGCCAGCCGACTCTAAACCGACGAGTCGGTCCCGGATCTAACCGCCCAAGCATAGCCAGACAGCTAATTCTAGCATGTATCGTGTACTACGTGTACATACCCAATAAGCTCGTCCAGGATTTCTTCTTGGTTCAGATTGATATCTTTCACGCCTGACATCCCACAGTTGAGCGAAACAGAAGAACAGATGGATTAGCATGTACGTGGTATTCGCACAAATCGTGCTAGCTTTGCCTTCGGTGCCAAGGTGATTTTGCATACTACAAACAACAATTTACAGAGACCAATGACATGTACATAATCACATCACAGGAAGTGTGGACTCGCATGCATACACCCACCCATTCACACACGGGTCTGTTTCGTTGTGCATACACACACCCCCGATTCTCACGAATGGCTCTGACGGTTTGAGTGTGGCGTGGACATCAATCAGAAAATGCGCTTCTGCAACAAACTCTGAGAAGTCTCGGGAGCGTTTCTCTTCATACGTGGCGTTATCAGCGAGCGGTTTGCCGAGATCGTCCGGATTGAAACACCTGAGTGCGGGATAGTTGTGTGCATGAGTAGGTTGTTGGGTTTTGTGAGCAATGCTGATAAACTACAACGGCTATCGGGCTTTCCAAGTAACAATTTGCAACCAAGAAATCGACTTATAAGCTGCCGGGCCTCATGATGTGGACCTTTCTTATATGTCTAAAAATAGAAAAGCATGGAACAACACGTTTCAAGAGTGTAAGCTGCGTACATCTGATCATAGGCAAACAGCCTGTTGGTGTGTGTGCACGCTGGCAAAGTTCCCAGTGCATGAGGCTGTTTGGGGTCCGAGTGCGCGCAATATCGGTCACAACGAGCTGTAACTCGGTCCCTGTTCGTATAATAGCACTAGGCATGGAGTACTATTAGCAATACAGTAGTATGCCAGGCTACTCACCTATTCAGATCGCTCTCTACGTAGCGTTGGTTTAGTTTGATGCCCTTCGGATTGCCCAGTGCCAACACCAAGGACCCTGGTCAACAACCAGAAGATTTTTGTGATGTTTAGAACCAATAAGAACAGTGACTTTGAATACTATTAGTAGAATGGCCTGGCGATGGGGTGTGTCGGTAGGGACGGCATCAAAAGCGGTAGTATGTAAACATGTACTGGATAGTGTATGTAACCATGTACTGGATAGTGTATGTAAGCATGTACTCGATAGTAACAGCCACAGTCCTTTGTTTTGATTAAATCTCGCCATTGCCTTGGGAAACGACCCATTTATTCAAATAGTACAAACTGTTGACACATAAAAACAGACAGAGAATACATAGTACAAACGTTTATAGCCGTGGCAGGGCAGTATATACAGTATACCCAATGCCTATAGGCACACACGCATTCGCGCCGAAATAATATTAGATACTGACATAGGAGTACAACTACCTCGTTATTTGCACAAACAAATAACCACGACCAGACACTATACGCTGACAACTCTACCTGCTTTAGGCGTCTGACCACTCTCAAAGAGTGTTTCCACCAACTTTTTCACGACATCCACACCCTACATCCAAGAAAATAATGTAAGTCGTCTCACTTTCCTAAATTTTCGAACAGCATATGCGGGTATGAATAAAAGCAGTGTGTAGTCAGTATCGCAGCCGGTTTTCTGGTATTGAAATATATAAAATCTCCAGGGCCCCCCCGAGAACTACTACACGGTTCACAGACCTAGATGCAATGCACCCGCACACTTTAGCTATACCTAAACTCCTCATCAGTTACGAATAGTAGTCTATAAATCAGAATGTCTGCGTTCAGTGTATACCATCAGACTCCTCAAATGTATAGGTTTGTGTACAGACTGGCATCCCACAGATGGACTGCATATGTGCGTGTATTCGTAAAGGTATTGAGCCCTGTTCAGCTACACGCACAAAAGCAATTACTCGCAATGATAAGTCTGGTATGTTAACGTAACCAGGCTAAGCTCGATTTTACTGCACACTGTACGATTTCGATACCAAGGCATGTTTGCCTAAGGATTGAGAGTGTTACTAACAGCAGTTCCCCTATGTACAATCGTACACCGCAACGTACTAGATACGTAGAATATATTTGTATCTATGAATTTGTAATCCAGAATTGATTTGTGCACCCAAGATATTGATGCGTTTAATCGTATGCCCTGTACAACATATATATACGTGTGTGCGTGGAGCATACGTTTATATATTTATTTCCATGCATAATTTCTTGGTATATATTAGAAAGAGGAAAAGAGTGCCACGCCGTTGAAATTGTAAACCTATTTATTGAGATACACTTCTCAGATTTCAATGACATACCACGAGTTCGTTGCCATGTACTCCACCCAAAATCCTATGGTAATGCACAGATAGTCGTAAGGCAGTCAGTCGTATGTTTATTTGTAAGTATTTATGTGCGAGAGGTATTCAACATCGTCAAAGGGTGTATGCGTTCGCGCTGTGGATTCCAAGATATGAGCAAAATGAAGCTAGTTGGCGACCAAAGCGTCATATATACACACCAACATCTGAAAAGAGAAATGCAGCAATGATCTCAACAACAATGCATGCATATATATGTATATAATTGAAAACTACCGTCATATAGCAGCGGTATCTCTGCAAAGAAATACACAAAACAAATATATATATATATATATATATATATA
>LUCW03002621.1:237500-245000 GCA_001586965.3 Sphaeroforma sirkka | reverse complement strand
ACATAGTATAGCAAACAAATAACTTGACTTTCAAACTGCTTGTATGCTAAATATGTCCTCCTGATTTTACACTCGAAGATGGGTACTAATCGCCTATTTTTATGCTCATAAGGGGGTAGCAAGAAATTACTCGTGTAGATCGAGTTATTCAATACATCGTGTCTGCAATCTCAAGCCAGATTTCCTATCCATTCGGCTATGGTTCTGCGCTAGGCTGGAGCTGTTGCATTGCTTACTATCATAATTCCTCGTAGCGTCATGGTTAGACTAGTTTGAATATATATATATATATATATATATATATATATATATATATATATATATATATATATATATATATATATTGGTTATATAGTATATATATAGATATATAGATATATAGATATATAGATATACAGATGTATATATATATATACATATATATATATATATATATATATATATATATATATGTGTGTGTGTGTGTATATATATATACATATATATATATACATATGTATATATATATATATATATATATATATATATATATTATTATATGCATGTATGCATGTATGTATATATATGTATATATATATATGCATATATATATATATATATATATATATATATATTATACGCATATACAGATATATATGATATATCGATATATAGATATATATGATTATACAGATATATAAATACAGATATACAGATATTAATATTTATGCGTATATATGCATGCGTGTGTGTGTATATATATATATATATATATATATGTATATATTGTGTGCATTGTGTATGTGTGTGTGCCCTCATGCGTGTGCTCATGTTTGTTTGTTTGTGTGTGTGTGTGTATGTTTGTATGTAAGTGTGTCTGTATGTATGTATTTACGTGTATGTGTGTAAACCAGTATTCTTTCTATAGTGCCTTATACAATACAGAGCCAGAATACCACTGTAATCTGTGAACTTTCTGCATCAAACTGTAGCGGTTACTGCGAAAGCATACCATGCTATCACCTTAAATGCTTTTTCGACGCTTAGATAGTGTTGGATGAAGTCGATTGTAGTGACCTAGATTATGTACTTGCGCGATATGGATATGTGATACAGGAGAGCGCACGCACCACTAATGGTGTTGTCATGGTATCGTGGTCATCGTATGCATATTTTTACGCTATCAATATGTGCTGAGCACGGACAACCCGAATTGGACGGTACAGATTATACTAGTTCGTGACAAACCCTATATTGGAATATAGTTTCCAGGGTTTGTGTGGCCGGTGGAGTTGTTGGCCACTGACAGTCAGTACATACTATATTCCAGATTGTTAACAGATATTTTTTGCAAATTCATACTATTCGTCGTGCGATTCCTGATTTTTGACATATACTGACACTTCTCCCTAATTCCGAACAGAGCCGTGGAGATATGGTGTCGTTGCTAACCCCACACGGAAATGTGAATGTCACAGGGGTATGTAACTCGAAGTACCTTTGTCCTATAAGTCGCTCAAACAAAATATTATTATATTGATGCCTCCTGAATTTAATCAGCTACAATAGTACAAAGTCTACTCCTGCAAATTGTAGTTGGTTTCTGGTGATGGGGTGTTTTTTTGGTAGAATAGGATTGTTGGGACACGTTTTACTAAGTTTGAACATCGCTTCTGCATTGATTCCTCGTGCACTTTCCTGTCGTACATTGGTTGGGCTTCGTATTTGCTAATCTAAGTTCCTAACGTTCCGTTCATGTGGAGTGTAACATTCCATATGTTTGGGTATGTGGAATGTAGCATTGCATATGGTGAGGTATATACGTATGTGACTGTATGCATATGCATAGTCTATACAGGTTGTTACATTTTTTCGTATAGACCTGTCAGCTCTTTAAGTGCACCTTCGCTTATCACAGACTTGTTGAATCGACTCTAAAGTGTATCGGTGCATATGTTGAAGTACATACGTATGTGACTATCTGTATATGCATTGTCTATACGAGCGTCGCAATCCTTCTTATAGACCTGCCAGCTCTTTAGGTTCATCCCTCTTATCACAGACTTGTTGAATCGACTCTAAAGTGTATCAGTGCGTATGTTGGGAGTATATACGTATGTGATTATTTGTATATGCATTGTCTATACGAGCGTCGCAATCCTTCTTATAGACCTTCCAGCACTTTAGATGCATCCCTCTTATCACACACTTGTTGAATCGACTCTAAAGTGTATCAGTGTATATGTTGGAGTATATACGTATGTGACTATCTGTATATGCATTGTCTATACGAGCGTCGCAATCCTTCTTATAGACCTGCCAGCTCTTTAGATGCATCCCTCTTATCACATACTTGTTGAATCGACTCCATCGCACGTACGATATTTGCCACAGTTTACTTCTATATCTTTTCTGTACTCTTTTGAGAGGCGAACTTATATAACGTACGTAGTGCATGCACACACGTATCAGTATATAGTTGTAATACTCGTATGTATCCAAATATGGTTCTACTACACACACATCAAAATAGAGTTATACTACGCATACATATAAAATATAAATATTCTACACGGACATATCAAAATATAGTTATTGCAATGTTCATATCTGTTTTGCACTAGGTCTCACGGATTCAAGATGGCTTTAAGTATGTGGAGGTAGAGGGCATCGTGAACGATGACGGGTCTATGCAGGAGATGGCCGTCAGTAATCTCGGCGACGATTTCGGTATGTTTAAATGTCGTCACACCTTTACCATGAGTGTCAATGCTGATTAGCCTCGCCCATAGCATCAGCGAACTGTCTTAGTAGGCTTGGTGTTCGTGTACGGATCGATTCAATGAAGTCTTTTTATTTAAAAGGTAGTGAAATTATTTGCTAAATGGTTGTCGGTAACCCGAAACAAGTACTTGCTTCTTGTTGCCGCTCAAATATAACCGCGGTGCCGTAGCGCCGCTATGGTGGCAGTTTACTGTCCATGGAACCGCTATCAGTGCATGTATGTGCAGTGGGTGGTGTGTTATTGGCACTGTACGGTTAAGTAAGACGAAGCCTCCCGGATTCTGATACACCTTGAATCGTATAGCCTATATACAAGTACTTGCATGGTCAAGTGTTGTATGGGTCACCTGAAACCCTAATTATCCAATCGGGAAAGTGTGAGTACTAGGTATAAATAAGTACTTCTATGTTTAGTATATTCTTGGCAGTGCATGGTTAAGTCAGTCGGAATCTCCTCACCCTGAAACACCTTCGTACAGTTTGAGTACGAGGTATCTGCAGGAACTTTCCCGCTCCATACCGTGCTCTCCTGTTCCATTCCGCTTGACACTTAGCTTTGCCATTTGTTTACTCAGCGATTCACGTTCATTTTATTTTTCATACAGATCTGGAGACATACTACCAAGCCGTCAACTTAACCGATCGATTCCCAGAATTATTCAACCAATAAAATCACATATGCTTCCATACCAAATCTTCTTAAGTTATGTTCTGATATCCTTTCTGCAATTTTGTCCTTGACTATGGGAGCAGTTCAGATTTAGGTCCTTTGTTGGAAATCTATGCCTTTATAGTGGGGAAATCGCCCAATTGTAATTCAGAATTTTTGTATTGTCAACTACTGAAAGTTGTGATTTGATTTTAGTACAGCACTCAACAGCGCAACGACCATTGGCCTCAGTCAATATCCGGCGGTACTTCAAACCTAACTTTGTAGTCTCTTTCAACAACCATGTACGAAAGAAATAGCAGCGAAACCTCAGAAAGGGAGTAGCCTATACTCGAATCATCTGTGTGCTTATCAGAGAAATTTCTTGTCCTTCTATCCAAGCACACATCCCATTATAAGTTTGCGATCCGATCTGCAATTTATAGTCGTTCTGAATGTTTGCGAGATGCCGTGCTTGCGTATCTACAAGCAGAATACTTGCCAGCTAAACTTGGCACTGAAGCGGCAGTGGTAGTACATCTTGCATTTTGAACCTTGTCCAAGTATCGTGTGTATACCTTGTCTACACAGTACAAGGAGGTGTTGTACCTGTCCCGTACCACAGCTAACATTGACATGATGATGCACTATTTAGCAGCATGATTGCATCCGCATGCCGAGATACGGTACCCAGTTGATGAAATTATGCAGCACTCGCTATACGCTACATGAGTCGACGTTCCTTGTACAGTTTGCTTTTGTATCCATAAAACCTAGACTCTAAACACAGCCTTTTTATAGCATAAGTAGGCTATGGTTGATTGAACCCTATATCCTAACCCCTAAAGAATTTGGTGCAACCATTTTGGGACCTGGTCGTACAATGGTACAATCAGGCAGTATATATATCGGACGATACACCTAAAAGTACAGTTGCTGCACAGTTGTTCAGTGTTTCTTCTAGTAATGATGGAAAAAGCACCATAAGCAGTGATATGGCAAGAATTTCCACAACTGGAAAAGTCAGGGGCTATTTCTTAGGGACAACTGCAATGCTCACCAAGGAGATACAGAAAGAATGGTGGAATTCGAGCCGTAGACAAAGACCCTGGTGAAATCGAACTACATATACAAATGAGACCCCCCGGGCTTCATAGCTCGACTTGTATTTATTGTGCTGATATCACAGATACTATATATGCATATATGCATATATACATTTACATATACACATGCATATATACATATATCTTATACACATGTATATTTACATTTATTTTACCATATAAAGGGCAGAACATCTCGCAGAACACCCACGCCCCGTTCCAACCATTCGTCCTTTTCGATCCAAAAACTGTCCAGAATCTCCAGGCGCGCCAGAATCGAGCCTCCTTTCCAGGCCATCATGCGCGCGTCCATATCCTTGGGACTTTCTATGACCTGCACCGCCTTTTGTGCACCCTTTCGGAATGATGGAGGTACGCGCGCATATAATCTGGTATGAAGGTGAGAAAGACGAAGTGTAGGAAGTAAGGAATGGTTCTATAGGATAATGGGAATCAATACGTGCAGATAATAACACTGAGAATACATGTTTAGACGCTGACGCACGGACCGATCTACGTAAACGTGGTTGTGTGGGTATATATATATATATATATATATATATATATATATATCTGTCTCTCTGTCTATCTATACATATATATATATATATATATATATATATATATATCACAACCTGCACCAAACCATGCCCTGGCACACCTTTGTTCCAGCAACGTCGCATAGCCTCGAAACATCTGGCCTCCCCTACCAACAGGATAGATGTGTACATCTTCTTCATAATCTCATCGCCAGCCCCTACACCAGAGGCAGCCTCGCCACACTTGGCTATAGAGAATGCAATGAGATCGTCAATGCCTTTGAGTGCGCCTATAGCCTTTTCTACCTCCACGGAGTCTTGCATCTTCTTCTCGGCATTGGCCCGTTCCGACCGCGCAATCTCTGAGCACGGGCATGGTATGTGAACGAATACGACCCATCAGTATAGCATTCATTGTATAGTTGTATTAACTGTGTTAAGCAATAATAAGAATACTGGTCAATCAGATGCACAAATACAGTTATAGAAGTAATACAAGTTTATACCCGCATGACGTTGACTAATATTTTGACAAATACATGTGATAAAAGCAACATATACGCAACGTGACTTTACTTGTATACCAGGACGTAGGATATTTTCCACAGCAAGGTAAGCACACGCATCAAAGCCATTCAAAAAGTATTACAAGCATATCTGAAGTAAGGAAGGGCAGCATTGCCATTGCTAGTCAGCCCCATCCATTAAAAACATTAGCTATGGAAAACATCCTGACAGCAGTGTAATATACCTGCACAACACTGATGGGTAGCTTTGTTACTGCAAGTCAAACACGCACATCAAAAGTATTGGAAATAAGGACATCTGGAGAGCAATGTAGTATACCTACCTGCATAACACTGGTGAGCACCACTGCTACTGCCAGACCCTACGGTGCCCGTACTAGAGCGCTCGGCCGTGCCCCCAACATTAGTCGCCACCCGTGCTGTACCGGTAGTCATCTGCGAGCCCAGAATGGGAATATGGGTGCGCAAATGGCTCATAAACGACGCCTTGTTGGGGAACGCCTTACCGGCTTCTCGCTCACACCCTTCCCATTCGCACTTGTGCCCACCCATGGCTTTGACGGGTATGTGGGTGTCCATAACATGAGTCCAAACGTCCAAGAGGGCAGGGCCGTAGGACTCGCGCTCGGAGACGCACCCCTTCCAGGCGCATTGGGGTGCTCCGGGTGGGATGGTGGTGCCGTTGGTGCTCTTGGCATCTGACGAAGAATCTTTTTTGTTCCCATCTGCGGGACAGATGTAGGTATGTGCAGGTTGGTAGCGTCAATAGCCATAAAGGGTTTAGGGTTTTAGGTTGGTAGCGTCAATAACCATACAGCAGTATTGACCCCGTGTGCGGGTCAGATGTGTGTGATTGAAGTATCAGGAAGCATCAGGAAAGAACCCGTATAGAATAGACGCGTGCAAGCCAAGCTGCAATTCCTAGATAGATAGAGCGCAGAGAATACTCCTCGTTTATAGTACAACAAAATTTGGTGAACGCGTGTCCTAATATTGGTAAACTGTGTGTGTTGGCTGGTGGCGTGTTGTCGTGATAGGTATGTATATCCAATCACATACTAATGTGTTGAAATATGTATTTGTCTATACATATGCGGGGACATGTACAGACAAAACACCAGGCACTCACACTAAACACCGCGTGCAACCGAGCTCAGATAACATGCGCACTCGTGAACAGATGACCCGTGCAGGAACATCGAACGACAGCTTGTACCCTACCCAACACTGAGCTGAACCTATCTCCATTTGTAAATGCAGTCTATTCAACCTACATGAGGGCCTGAATTGCAACGCATGCCCTCTCCCAACGCCCACACACAGAACTGTGTGCCTGTGTTGCCTAGAGACATGCACTATCATTAGCACTCCTATGTATAGAAAGGCAAGCAGGCAAGGGTGTAGGAAGGGATACGAATGAAGGCCAGCACACTGGCTACATGTGAGAAGTATTTCGGTACATACACATACAACTTCTTTGTGGGTCGAACGAAGGGTGTGTGGCTTGTGCCGGGTTGCTTGTCCTCCTGTGCGAGCCTTACGAGCTCTACACTATAGCGGACCTGTAACTCAACCGCAGTACAGGATACAGTATATACAAACAACACACACTACCACAAAGTGTTCATTCATCTGGACCGCTTACCAGTAGTCAGGCCGTCGCTGGACGCACTCTTGGGCTGATCTTTCTTAGTTGCCTCGGGTTTGGCTATGCTGGGCACCACTTTGGACAACTGGTTGAAGTTGTACCGAGTGGGGTACTGCAGAGTGGATACTTCGCTGATAAAGGCGTCGTCGAATGCATCCGTTGGATCTGTGTCGTTGACTTGCCGCGTTTGCAAGTCCCGCACTATAAACCGCGTACCCTGTCTGTTATTAAGCAATAGTAAGGAATATAAACCTTTAAAATTAAAACA
>LUCW03002621.1:162500-230000 GCA_001586965.3 Sphaeroforma sirkka | reverse complement strand
TAGCCTTTTAGTCCACTTGCGCAGCAGCCAGCGTTTCCGCTATCCGGTCCCACGGTCCTTCTGGTACTTGAGCCATGAGTACCGCAGCATCTCGTGTTTTGCGGCCTCCTCACACTCGTGCGAGCATGGCTTGGTACCTCCGTTATCCTTCACGGACTTCTCGATAGTGTATGCTGTAGAAATACGGCCTCCGGTCAGTCTAAAATATCAAGATCAATTGAGATAATACATTGGTTTTTATTTGTATTTTAAATAATTTAGTACAAGCTCTTTTTCCAATATTTCCAAAGTGTTCTAAATTCACTTTGATGGCTCCAATAGCCTGAGTATTTGGTATGACTCATCTACTTGGACCTATTTGAGACGTTAGTAGATGTAGGATATTATAAACTAAATTTTATAATCTCCGAACTACTACTTATAGATTTTGGTCCTCCCGCCAATCTCCAAAATCCAATAAGTCTTTTTCTTTTTTTAACTTTTCTTCAGATGGAACTTTATTTATATCAGCTAATGTATTAACGTGACTTACGTTATTATGTCTATTTACAAATTAGGCAAGTGGTCATGAACACTTAGTACTTCTAGTGAAAATTATTCAATAAAAGAACAGCTAGAGGTACGCCCTGTGTGATCGAGGATATTTAGGCTCTTAACAAGAGGCAGTCCCGATCATTCTTACACAAGCTACCACTGCTAAATCCTAACTGACTAAATTGTATTTTAGTTTAATATAGTTTGAAACCTAGTAATTTCCATCGAAGTTTACAATGCGGCGTTGGAACAACTCCAACTCCAGTCGATCCACGGTCAGGTGTTGGTCCCGACGGCGCTAGGGTTAGGGTTTAGGGTTTCTCTTGCCCGATAGGCTCCATCGACTCCTCCAGGTTAAGTGTTCCTGAAACGTTCCTGTCGCACTGCTCCGACCACTTCTGGCCACTTGTGATGACTGTATACGTACTATGGGCGGAAACGGGGACTACTCCAGCAACCAGTCCGGCCTACCCCCATCTGCCAGGAAATCAATCTGAATTATACATATGTCGATCAATGAAGGTGGAGAGTGATTTAATCAGGTACTTGCAGCACAGGACAGGATGGGTTCTCCCTCCGAGCATTCGGTACAAGTGGCCGGTTGATGACCACGCCACCTCGCAGTTGATCCGATTTTGCATTGAGTATTTACAACCCAGGGGCTATGTTGTCCAATGTTATGTCTTGGATAAGGACAGTTCCATGCGCAGTGATGCTTTTACGGCATAAGCAGCATCAAATACTGTTGTGGTACATTACGTTTCCACGGGCAAACATGCTGGCAACGACTGCATAAAGGTCTCCTTACGTATCTTCAAGACATGGCTTAAGCGGTCCCATTCAGTAGGGATAATACTTAAAATGACAAGTATGTATATTACAATGTATGAACATATGGTATGGCTCTCATAGTCGCTGTAGTGGTGCAGGAAAGATTAGCGTTTGCCGGGATTTGCGGGTTAGGTGAGAAGAGGTTTGCATTATGCTTTGCTTGGTAAGCCTTCTGGAAACGATCGCCTGTACCACACATGGCGCTCCCAAGTTCCGATTTTCTTCGCAACTTACAACGCGACATGGTCAAGCATTATTGACACGGCCCCGTACACTTTGGATACGGGCCGCATCTACCCACGTCCATCAGACCCGGTAATAACGGCCCTTGATGCGGATGCGACCGCCTCGAGTATCGAAGCTAAGGTGGAGGAACCGCCTCTAGATTGGGGCCTCCTTGCACTCCGCCACATAGAATGAGCGAAGCTGGCGCAAATGGTCGCGGCGGACCTCCATCCGAAGCAGTGGGCCGCCAGATCTTATATTGACCCATGGCAGGCTCACCGCACAATTGGCGAAGGACTGGCTGGGCCCGGTGATTGTAACGGCCCATGTGCCTCCGGTGATGCACTATATCAATGACACGACCCTCAATAAAGAGTATCGTGTCCATGTAAAAAACTTAAAGGCCCATGTGCCGCCCCTGGGCTGATCTGAGTTGGTTCCAAGTGGAACGGTGAGGGCCTCCTTCTTTTCTCACTTTGTCTTTAACGAGTCCGAATTCTTGGCGCAGATGTCGGAGACTGAGCGATACCAACTCATATTTGCGTTCCGGACGTGTGCTGCCGCAGTCCGATTCCAATATGGAATAAACTGTGCCTCTGTAGAAATACGGCCTCCGGTCAGTCTAAAATATCAAGATCAATTGAGATAATACATTGGTTTTTTATTTGTATTTTAAATAATTAGTACAAGCTCTTTTTCCAATATTTCCAAAGTGTTCTAAATTCACTTTGATGGCTCCAATAGCCTGAGTATTTGGTATGACTCATCTACTTGGACCTATTTGAGACATTAGTAGATGTAGGATATTATAAACTAAATTTTATAATCTCCGAACTACTACTTATTGATTTTGGTCCTCCCGCCAATCTCCAAAATCCAATAAGTCTTTTTTTCTTTTTTTTAACTTTTCTTCAGATGGAACTTTATTTATATCAGCTAATGTATTAACGTGACTTACGTTATTATGTCTATTTACAAATTAGGCAAGTGGTCATGAACATTTAGTACTTCTAGTGAAAATTATTCAATAAAGAACAGCTAGAGGTACGCCCTGTGTGATCGAGGATATTTAGGCTCTTAACAAGAGGCAGTCCCGATCATTCTTACACAAGCTACCACTGCTAAATCCTAACTGACTAAATTGTATTTTAGTTTAATATAGTTTGAAACCTAGTAATTTCCATCGAAGTTTACATATTTTTTTCAGTTATTTAGTAGTTACAGTAGTGTACTGCTTCTAGACTGTCTGACATCGATTTACTATCCAGCAAATACTATGGCTAAGGGTACTTCTAAAGGCAAGGGAGCCGCTAGCTCTAAGCCTGCTAAGCCTGCCGAGGTTCCTGAGGTCCCTGTGGAAACACCTAGCCTGTCTGGAGTTGAGCCTGCCGAGGATACTGTTGGGGAAGCAAATTCTGAGGTTGGTACAGAGGATTATTCTGAGGATGACTCGTCGGATCCTAAAGCCTTGGAAGAAGAGATATCTACTACTGCGGAAAGGCTCGCCAGCGTCCGTGTATCACCTAGGAGTGAAGCTCAGGACCCCAGCTTGCCCCCCCCTGACCACGTGCCGTCGAATATTGGGGATAAACGTCGAAAGGCTGGAAAATTCGTGGATACGAATGTCGGGGGCATTATAACTCCACATCTAAAGGACACTCCAGCACAAATCCGGCGTGAAAAGGAAGTATTGGACCTGTCCGAAAATTTCGGTTTCGCCATCGATGGAGAAGCCATTCCATTCAGCTCAAATCTTGGGGCCGAAGCTGAGGATGCCATAACTCGACAACGAGTGGTTGGATCCTCTCAATCTCGACGCCAATTGAACCGCACTGAAGCGCTCTTGAAGGAGCTAGCGGCAGCAGCAGTTGTGGACCCCTCTATCGTGTCCCACTTGGCTGATATTCTTCCTATACCGAAGAAGAAAAAAAATTCGGGCCGGGTTTCGAACCCGAGACCTACTGGTTTACCAGCCAGTATGTTTACCACTAAGCCAAGTTACCACTGGCGAGATAGATAATATTTCAAAATTTAATCTCTATAGCTCTGATGCTACCATCGACCATCCTCTTGACAAACCTAACCCTGTCAGAGGATATGATCGTATGGAACTCGATGAGGCTTACCATCCTCGTAATATCGACCCTCATTTGCCAACTAACCCTGGTAATCACGATTTTGGCAATCGCTACACCAGTACCTCGTTAGAGAGTTCCCGCTCTAATCCTGAGGATGAGGAAGTGAGAACCAGACATACTCGTCTCAGGCTATTACGCTCTGGTATGCAAGTCCTTGAGGACCGTCTATTGAATGACTCTGACCTTGACGATAGGAAAGCGGATAACATTCGCTATCTAATCGATAACAAGAGAAAGGAAATAGACACCATCTTGGCACTAGCAGCCCGTAGCACTGAGCATGAGCCTCGTGAACACTTAGAACCAAGCTTTATAAAAGCAGCTAGGTAACGCGCAGGCTGAGGTCGATTTCTCTACTAATGAGAGTACAGTGGAGACACTGAAGGCCTTCGACCAACTTAAGGAGTCTGCCAGCCTTAGGGATAAGCAGATGATGAATGCCTTTATTCATTTCTGCGAGCCAGGTGAATGGCGAACTATCTTGAAGGCTCATGAGCCCAACTGGAAAGCCCTACCCTGGCACCAGTTGCGTGATAATATACTTAACACCTTTTTTTGAAGATGCACGTGACCGTGAACTTCTAGAGTCTCGCAAGTTCTTTGCGAACGATACCACTATTCGAGGTGCTCTAGCTCATATGACACATATGAATACTCGGATGGGTGGTCGTACCTATACTGGCGAATACTTATTAATTTGTCAGATGATGGAGACTCTGGGAGCTAACCTCTTTAAGAAAGTCAATGATGACATCATCGCCTATGGTGATTTGCGATCTATGCCTTGGTCTGTCTTTGAGAAGATAGTACACAAGCATACCAATTCCTCTACTAGAGTACTTAGTACCACGAGCTACACCCAGCCCACTAAGCGAAACGCAGTAGAGACTAATACTGCGCGTAGTACTAAGAAACCCTCGCACTACTACTGGAGGGGGTACTGGCTCTACTTCTACCGAACCGAAAGGTGATAAGAAGGTGAGAGCGCCTTGCAAGAAGTGTGGTTACAACCTCACAAAACGTAATGGCAAGTGGAATGGTAGACACGACCCTGTTAAGTGTGCACCAGGCAAGCCAGATTTTGGACACTATATGAAAGAGTGTGCTACTTGCAAGGGTACTAACGGTTGGCACAAAGAGGATTGCAAGGACTTACCAGACGTCAGTTAAGCACTGACAGTACCATATGTGCGCACTAGAGCAAGATTATGAGAAAATGTTCAATAAAATCTATACCAAAGGAGATGAACGTATCTTTCAAACAGTTTTCGTAAATGGAGAAAAAAAGTTATGGCACTATTTGATCCAGGGGCTGAAGTCTCTGCTATCTCATGCCGAGTAGCCTACGCTACAGATATGGCTGTCCATAACGAAACAACTGATTTAATCTTGGGAAATGGCAAAGTTACTACTTGCGAACAAGCCATTGACTATGCACACATAATGCTGTCAGATAGAAGAGAAGTGAAGACTCACCTAATCGTTACTGACATGTCTCAGAAATACGATTTAATTATAGGTATGACTGATCTTCTCAGTTTAGGTATAACACTCACTGGTCTGCCTAATGGGCTAGACCCGAATAAAGATCAGTCAGATGATAATATGTTAAAGATACCTAAACCTCCGGAAGGTGAAGCAAAGGATATGATTCCGCACTTCACCGATATAATTATGGACTTAATTATACAAAACAGGAAGATTGCAATAACTGACTGGTGTATGTTTAAGTTCTCTAATGGGTACGTTAGACTTGACTTGACAAACGTCGACTTCTCTAAGTTAAAGTGTCCTTCACATAACTACGTGAGTTGGAGACACAAAGACGTTGTCAAAACCCAAATCGAAGATTGGTTAAAAAACAGGGTCTAATTGAAATCAATTATGATGCAACCCCAGTTAACTTAGCTCTCTTAGCGGTCGATCAATATAAATCTGATGGAACGTTTAGTAAAACAAGAGTAGTACTAGACCTGTCGCCAATCAACAAACTAATTCCGCAACATAGTTTTCCCTTACCTAAGATAAGCGAGATACTACGCAAAATGGAGGGTGCGACTATCTTTTCCAAGATAGACTTAAAAGCTGCATTCCATCAACTACAGATATATGAGCCTCATAGGAAATACTTTTCCTTTACTTGGCAAGGTAAGAAGTACCAGTTTAAAGGTGCACCTGAAGGCTTACACATGTTACCTTCTTTCTTCCAACAAGTTATGATGGAACTATTTGCGGACCTGTCGTATAACGTATCAGTCTATTTAGATGATATAGTTATCTTTACAAAGACAGCACGTGAACATGCTAAACTCGTTAAAGAAGTCTTAAAGCGACTTAATCATGCTAAACTTAAGATTAACGAAGACAAGTGTTCTTTTGCTAAAGATACTATACACTTACTTGGCTACAAAGTATCTGCAGCAGGGGTAGAAATTGATCCTGGCAAGAAACAGTTTCTGTTGGATTTATCAACACCAATTACTGGAAGAGATGTGAACTCTGTGTGTGGGTTTGTTAACTTCTTCTCGGATTCGGTACCGCATCTTTCTCATTACTTAAAGCCTTTCAGTCACCTACGGCTGCACAAAGGACCTTTGGGAAAAGCTTTGGACTAAAGAATGTGATGATGCATTTAAACTAGTCAAAAGTAAAGTAATGGACGCACCCATCATGCAGTACCCTGTGGATGGTGTCCCGTTCCAAGTAGCAACCGACGCTTCAGATCGAGCGGTAGGTGGAGTGCTTTACCAAACGATAAATGGTAAACCGCGCTACATACAATTCTTTAGCAAGAGTTATAATAAGAGTCAACGGAATTACCCTACCGTTAAACAAGAGCTCCTTGCTATAGTTACTGCGCTAAGACAGTTTAAAGACTACCTTTATGGAAGTTACTTTACTGTCGCCTGTGATCAAAAGTCTTTAACATACTTAAAAGATATGAACCCTGATTCACAGTTGGTGAGCCGCTGGCATGACATTATTGCCAAGTTCGCCTTTAATATAACACACATTCCAGGAATACATAACCATCTTCCTGACATGCTCTCTCTCGACTTGTGCCCGACTACCAGAAAACAGTCAAAGAGTTATTAGCAACCGATTGGATGCTAAATAAGAAATGGTTTAACCTCGCTCAATCACGATGGGGTCCATTTACTGTTGATATGTTTGCCGCAGAACATAACAAACAGGTTTCTGAATATAGGTCGTTGACTCATCCTAAAGGTGATGCATTTCAGCTTGACTTATCAAAGCATAATGCGTGGGCTAACCCACCTTGTCAACTTATCGCACAGTTGTTAAATTATGTTAATATTACTAAATCTACCATTACGCTGTGTTGTCCCTTACGTAACTCCGACCCATGGATACGTGATTTAATTAATATGATTCAAGACGAACCTATTTATGTCGACCGTGAAACCGACACGTTCTTGTATCAGGGATCCTATTCTATTAAGAAGACGCCTTGGAAACACACCATTGTTTGTCGCATCGGTCCTGCAGGTACCACTAAGTGGAAACCCTCAACCGAATTCTTAGCTAAACTAGAGGAGTCTAAAGAGTTTGAACAAAAGCTCAAGACTCGTACAACACATGCACCCAACAAGATTGCAGTCGAGGTAATGCCGATTGAAACGGCATTAGATCGTAAAAAAACATGGAACTAGCTAAGGCCATGGATCAAAGACTCAAAACTCTAAGAGAACCTGAAGCTCGCACTCAACTACTTAAAGCGCTGCTTAAAGAACAGCCAGGAGTTGCGAAACAACTGAAGAAGATACTTCAACAATCCAATGTTGTCAATTATGTATCTCAGGAGTCTACCCCTTGTGATACTGAGGTTGCCCTTTCCAACAGGACTATGGTTCATCCAGCCAGCGTTACGCAGAATCTGACTGACTTAGAGGAGCTCGAAAGTAGAGTTAAAATTATACATAATTTAACGCATCGAGCATATGAGCATACTTATAAAATGGCTATTCGTGCAGGGCTTGATCACCCGGCGCTGAAAGAAACCATACGTGAAGTATACCGACGCTGTACTGATTGTGAAAAGAACCAGATCAAGCGATACGGTTGGGCACCCCTAAAAAAAGTGTGACAGAAGACCAACCGATGCGCCGAGTCATAGTCGATTTGGTTAAACTCCCGCGATCCAAGCATACTGGCGATGTATATATCTGTCATTTCTTATGTGTGGCTTCGGGCTATAACTTGCTTTATGCAATACCGAACAAACGTCCACAAACAGTGGCAGAATTATGCTATCACGTCTTTAATGACTTCGGTTTCCCCGAGTACTATGTTCTGATAACGGTAGTGAGTTTTGTACCGACGTAATGGAGGCACTTATACTCGTATCAGGCATGACCCATAGGCGTGGTGTTCCCTTACAAACCTCAAACGCAGGGTGCAAATGAGACACGTCATAGAGAACTTAAGAAACTCTTGCGTACCGCACTAGACGACGTTGAGGATATGTGGCCTTATCATTTGAAATGGGTTCAGACTCAAATGAATAACTGCATGAATCCTCAAACTGGAACACTCCCGTTTCACTATTTCTTTGGCCGCTATAGTGAATTACAAGCAACGTTTGATAAAACTGCGCCCGAGAAACACGCTACCCCGTGGCTACAAAGATCGAGCATATGCAGAACGTTGTTTACCCCCTGTTTACTCGAGCACAAGAATCGCGTCCTACTTAAAGCGTATGACCGATGGAATAACACTAAGAACATTGTTCAGTTCAAAGTCGGCGATTACGTTAACATTATAAATCGAAACGCCAACGTTACCGAACTCTCTTCTAAGACGATAGGACCTTTTGTTATTTCCTACCATGATGAGAAGAGTGATACTTACGAAGTGAATAACATTGATGGTACTAGCGCAACCAATCTAGGCACTCACCGTATCCCTACCTCCGAACTCTCATTCGCTCGCTCATTTGATTCTGATATACCAGTTATGGAGTCACAAGTCAAAGATATAATTGATAAAACATCCGAAGACGGTTACACTTACTACAAGACCCGTTTCATGGATGGGACAGTAGCTTGGCTAACCTCCGATGCATTTCGTGAATCTCGCGACTTTCTTCGTATCTTTAATAAGAAATGGAATAAGCGTTTACATAAGAACACACGAGATAAACGAAAAGGGTTTCCTCAGGTGACTACAAACCCTGACGGATCTGAAATTCCCTATTTGCCACCTACTTCCTACGTGACTAAACTTTCTGATCTGCTTACCAACAGTGCAGAAAATTGTTCAAACTTACTTACTAATGAAGAACAGCCTTTGGCTAATACCTTACCAAATAATAAACGTAAGGCGCCTACATCGAAATGGTTACTGGACCAAATACTAAACGACATAGAGTACAACATGAGTCTTGAACTCGTACATATAGGCACATACTTACTCGATAAGTCATACGACAAACCGTTTTACTTTGGTTTTCGCTTTTACCAACTAGATCGTATCTTAACGTACGTTCGTAGTTCTAAAAGCTACTGGGGCTATGTAGAAATACTTACCTCCGGTCAGTCTAAAATATCAAGATCAATTGAGATAATACATTGGTTTTTTATTTGTATTTTAAATAATTAGTACAAGCTCTTTTTCCAATATTTCCAAAGTGTTCTAAATTCACTTTGATGGCTCCAATAGCCTGAGTATTTGGTATGACTCATCTACTTGGACCTATATGAGACATTAGTAGATGTAGGATATTATAAACTAAATTTTATAATCTCCGAACTACTACTTATTGATTTTGGTCCTCCCGCCAATCTCCAAAATCAATAAGTCTTTTTCTTTTTTTTAACTTTCTTCAGATGGAACTTTATTTATATCAGCTAATGTATTAACGTGACTTACGTTATTATGTCTATTACAAATTAGGCAAGTGGTCATGAACATTTAGTACTTCTAGTGAAAATTATTCAATAAAAGAACAGCTAGAGGTACGCCCTGTGTGATCGAGGATATTTAGGTTACAAGAGGCAGTCCCGATCATTCTTACACAAGCTACCACTGCTAAATCCTAACTGACTAAATTGTATAGACCGCCTGTGTGCTGTGCACAACCACCTCCGGTCGAGTGAATTCACGACTGACGATGAGGCGTTCTTTGATGATCACACCCGCCAAGTGAGGAACGCTACAGGCACGCTCTCTCAGCTGTGCAGTCCTTTCCATTTTGCAGCTTCCTCAGCGTTCCGCCAGGAGATGTTGGCCACCTGGAAGCTCAAGCACGACTCGCTCCAGTTGACTGACCCCTTCCCACCCCAGGAGACGCCGGCCCACTCTACAGCCTGATGTGGCCTTGCCACTGTGTGGGGGTTTGCGATGTCGACCACGGTCAGCCACAAGTGATCTTCTCGTTTCCCAGGGCATGTAAACTTTGATGTATATTTCTATGTAACTATGCTATATGAACTAAGATACAATTTAAGTCAGTTAGGATTTAGCAGTGGTAGCTTGTGTAAGAATGATCGGGACTACCTCTTGGTAAGTGCCTTAATGTCCTCGATCACACAGGACGTACCTCCAGCTGTTTTTTATTAAATTATTTTCACTAGAAGTACTAAGTGTTCATGACCACATATATAATTTGTAGATAGACATGAGCACGTAAGTCAAGTTAATACATAAGCTAATATAAATAAAGTTCCATCTGAAGAAAAGTTAAAAAAAGAAAAAAAACTTATTGGATTTTGGAGATTGGCGGGAAGACCAAAACCAGTAAGTAGTAGTCCAGAGATTATAAAATTTAATTTTTAATATCCTACATCTACTATCGTCTCAAATAAGTCCAAGTAAATGGGTCATATCAATTACTCAGGCTATTGGAGCCAACAAAATGAATTTAGAACACTTTGGAAATATTGGAAAAAGAACTTGTATCAAATTATTTGAATACAAATAAAAATCAATGTGTTATCTCATTTGATCTTGAAATTTTAGACTGACCGGAGGCCGTATTTTTACATAGCTCCCAGTAGCTTTTAGGACTACGGACGTACGTGAAGGTACGATCGAGTTCGTAAAGCGAAAACCAAAGTAAAACGGTTTCGGTCATGGCTTATCGAGTAAATATGTGCCTATATGTACGAGTTCAAGACTCATGTTGTACTCTATGTCGTTTAGTATTTGGTCCAGTAACCATTTCCGATGTAGGCGCCTTACGTTTATTACTTGGTAAGGTAATAGCCAAAGGTTGTTCTTCAAAGAATTTTCTGCTCTGTTGGTAAACAGATCAGAAAGCTTAGTCACATAGGAAGTAGATGGCAAAAAAGTATTTCAAATCCATCAGGGTTTGCAGTCACCTGAGGAAACCCTTTCCGTTTATCTCGTGCGTTCTTATGTAAACGCTTATTTCATTTCTTGTTAAAAATACAAAGGAAGTCGCGAGATTCACGAAATGCATCGGGGGTTAGCCAAGCTACTGTCCCATCCAAAAAACGGGTCTTGTAGTAAGTGTAGCCGTCTTCGGATGTTCTGTCAATTATATCTTTGACTTGTGACTCCATAACTGGGACATCAGAATCAAATGAGCGAGCGAATGAGAGTTCGGAGGTAGGGATACGGTGAGTGTCTAAATTAGTTGCGCTAGTACCATCTATGTTTTTCACTTTATAAGTATCACTCTTCTCATCATGATAGGAAATAACAAAAGGTCCAACTGTCTTAGAAGAGAGTTCTGTTAAGAGTACAATGTAGTAGACTTTAAATAAAGTGCAAATGTATATATTTATTTCTGAACTCACCTTCGGGTTTATACCTAAGGTGTTTGTGCTAGTGTTCAGCCGCTTGGGCTGGCCAGGGTAAAACCTCATATGGTCAGTATGAGAAACCTTATGCGGAACACTTTAACGCTTCGATGCTTTTCTATTTCAACTTTTCTGCAACCGATTTATAATTTTAACATAATCGCCAACTTTGAACTGAACAATGTTCTTAGTGTTATTCCATCGGTCATTCGCTTTAAGTGCTCGAGTAATCAGAGATAAACAACGTTCCGCATATGCTCGATCTTTTGTAGCCACGGAGTAACGTGTTTCTCGGGCGCAGTTTTGTCAATCGTTGCTTGTAATTCACTATAGCGGCCAAAGATATAGTGAAACGGGAGTGTTCCAGTTTCAGGATTAATGCAGTTATATATTTGGGTCTGAACTCATTTCAAATGATAAGGCCACATATCCTCAACGTCATCTAGTGCGGTACGCCATAGCTTCTTTAGTTCTCTATGGCGTGTCTCATTTGCACCCCTGCGTTTGAGGTTTATAAGAAACACCACGCCTATGGGTCATGCCTGATACGAGTATAAGTGCCTCCATTTCGTCGGTACAAAACTCACTACCGTTATCAGAACATAGTACTCGGGGGAAACCGAAGTCAGTAAAGACGTGATAGCATAACTCTGCCACTGTTTGCGGGCGTTTGTTCGGTATTGCATAAAGCAAGTTATAGCCCGAAGCCACACATAAGAAATGACAGATATATACATCGCCGGTATGCTTGGATCGCGGGAGTTTAACAAAATCGACTATGACTCGGCGCATCGGTTGGTCTTCTGTCACACTTTTTAGGGGTGCCCAACCCGGCATGCCCGGGATGACTAGCATGTAGCTTTCTAGTGATATACACTACATTAAAGGATTGAGGGGGATTGATTATTCTGACCCTTGTGTTGATGTGTCGAGACACCCTCGATGTGACGACATCACTGTATTCTACGACGACAGTCGCGGCCCTTTGATGTTGGCCTGCCGTCCACCGCTGACACCAGGCGTAGTGTGTATGTCTTGTACACACACCGGCCGTTGGCTGCTTCTTTCTGGCCGTCGGATGCACACTACCCTGTGGGATACGGTACGACGTGACCACGGCCATCTCAGATGATGCCTTCCGAGCCAACGAGTTATGTTACGAGGGCACACTCCTTGCCCTCTCTCTTCCACCGATGCCCCATTTCTTCTCTCCAGCGCTGTCACGTTCCTACCGCACTCCTATACTAGCCAACTAACCCCACACTCGTCCGCCTGGCACCTACACACTCTCCTGCTCAATGTTTGTTATTTTTCACTACCACCATTTTTCTGTTTATGTTGAGACCAAGAAATTGAAAATCTCGTCAGCATGAATTTCGGACTTTGACTACCCCAAATTTGAGCGTTTCTAACTTCTTGAGTCTGTCCGGGGCTGTAGTAAAGGGTGGTATTTGGACCCAAACCACAATGAGGGCCAGCCCGGACCTGCCGGTCCTCGATGACCAGAACTCAAGGCAATCAGCTACCTTCTTGAATACTATAGCTCTCTCCTTGGAAGCGACAACATGGATGGGAACGTCGGTTCCGTCTGCCCTGCTGGGGAGTATGGGGGGGGTATACATACATATATATATATACATAATCATTGTTTTCGAGGTAAACCCACATACAATTAGCATTTTACAACCGAAAGTAGACGGCCTTATATCTGTACAATGTGGTGACTGGTGGCCGATCATTTGTGATATAGGCGCTGCGCTGTACACAGAACTCTGTTCATTACTGTCACTTCCAATTTTTCATCATAAAGGCTGGTGTTGTAGTGTCTGTTCACGCTCAAACTCTGAGCTATTACTATTCAGCTGTGACTCAACTTAGTCACATATCCATTATATTTTGTATACCATGTTTTTATATGTATACACTTGCTGCAATACCAAAACATATCTATATACATAAAAATATATATAAATACAGATGTGGATTGTTGTATGACGCTTGAGTCGGATGAATGACTCGTTCATCTTTTATCCGACTCTTACTGTTATTAATACCGGAAATCTTCGCAGGTGCATCAACAGACTCTAAAACCTGAAATCTCAGGAGAATCCGCGAATAACGCTTCAATTTGACAACTTATATATGCTAGCAATATCAACAATAGCACAAGACAAAAGCTGACTTAGTTGTTATTTGCACATAATTCCTGCAGGGATTTTTATATATATCCAGAGTTGGAAAGCAGCTTAGAAAGCGGAAAATAGTTTCGACTCCTTGTAATTAGCATGTAAGACATATGGCAATCGAGTTGGAGCAACAATATCGTATCGATATGACATCCCCACTTCAAAGTGCGCAGACTGCTGAATATTAACATTTTTGATGTCGCTATAAACATAAAACAAACATAGACCATCATATGTGAGCTATTAATAGTATTGAACTTCTAAGTGTTGTGAAGTTTTGCTCGATTAACATTCGTCCATTCGATTCGTCGGGAACTTGGTTCTTGGTGATGTCTTATATTGACATGTGATTAAGTACGAGATCAATATTTTTTTTGTCATGGTCTCAATTATTTTGAGAATCCGTGTGGAAAATGTCGTCGTTTTGATTCATTCCAGATATTGTCTCAAGTATTTTCACAGCCGGCTATTTCCAGCCCCAAATCAAAAGATACCAAGCCCTTGGTCACTTTCAATTTGCTCGCATTCCTCAATCAAGATATTGATTTTATTGAATTTGAATCAATATAGTAGAAGTTGGTGCAAAAGATTAGTCACGACAAATGCATCATGTAAATATTATTACAGTCATTGTTTGACTATGAACTCGCGTTGGTGGCAGCACTCATGTTAATCAAAACATGGGATTGAAATATGGAGATTACATATGTCCGCCCCCTTTTATCCCTGGCGTTAATTTATTCGTGACCGATACAGGGTTTCGCTCATTCAGGAATCAAATTCCATAGCTGATGTAGTAAATTAGGTGAATAACTGAACCAAACAATCTAGCACTAGATAGATTGGTTGTCATTCACTTAATTTACTATAAAACTGGAAAGCGGCGAGAGTACTTCGATCTCAGTCCGCACGATGCGCTGTGTTTTTGTTATTGACTAGTTCTTCCGGGATGCTCAAATCTATGTACTTTTTATTTCAGATGAGACAAATGCTGTGTGTTCAATCTATGTTGTACAATCCGCTGCATATGTAGTCGAAAATGAGTGATCCTATTTTGTCCGCACTTCACCTTGACCAATCAAGATCCCTTCCAGAAGTCTGAGTATACTATGGCAGATTAGAATTTCACCGGTTATTATGTCCTGTAACTGTAATCAGCTGTATAACATGCAAGAAAATCCATTATAGAAGTTTGGCTTGATAGATTGCACTTTTACAGCTAATGGTAAAACCCATAATGTATACACCGTTGTAGAGCTGAGAAGATATCTAGAGGTTTGGCTTGATATATTGCACTTTTACAGCTAATGGTAAAACCCATAATGTAAACAGCGTTGTAAAGCTGAGAAGATACGCTGAGAATATAAGAGTCAAAAGTGTGTACTTTACGTACTCGCCACGAATCCTAACAAACAAGTATAACCATTAAAGAAATAGTTTTTAAAAGTAAATATACTGGACTACACCAGTATGACATAATAAGTAACAAATAAGATGGATGACTGATCCAAATGAATCCAAATAATCAAGCATATCCCACGAATAAAATTCATTTTTAAACGTAAGCGTATTGGACTACACCAGTATGACATTATGAATAATAAGTAAGATGAATGACGGATACTATGTTGATTGTTTCAGTCATTTACGTTATTCACCACATTTGTAGGTGCACCCTTAGTATAAAACGGTCAAATGCTTTTGTGTAGGTGTACAGCGCACTTCACAGTGAGGCAATGTATTATTGTAAAACTTGTGTACAGACTGACGAGTACATAGATACTTATATATGTATAGCCTTTATGTGCACATTTAGGATTAATAGTATATACAAAATATTTGCTACGGACATATTTCCGAATATGTACAGTAAAATCTTTGTGTCACCTATGTCACACGGTACGCCTTGGCATATTCTGTCTAAATATATGATTGTTTATATAACACCACTCTCGGCCGAATGGATCAGCACTGGGTATTATACAACGCGCAATGAATCTCACAGCTACGATCTGCTGTGTTTTTACACTAGCTGATTCAAATAGTGGAGATCACACACCTCATACTTTTGTAGTGTATGCCTAAGTAAGAGTACTAAGCCAGTAGTGCTGAGTAGGCTTGGATACCAAGGTGGGCTAGCCAAGCAATATACTTTGAGATGTCAAGCTGAAAGGTGTCACCCTTAGGGTGAGTCGGGGACCATATTAGGATACTTGTTTGCTGTGTTCTGCAGCTATATTAAGATTGAGCTTAAGCTAAACGATCTGTCAAATACTTAAAAAAATAAGAAGAGTTTAATACTTTTGTTATATATTCCAAACAAGACAAACACTCCCACTAATGCAGTCATGGTGATGTCTACTGAAGCATGACAATATCGTCAATACATATACCTTGCTAAGGACATGGAGCAAGACTCAAATCTTTACACAACAAACCAGAACCTTGTATACAATACTCAAAGCGCTGCTTAAGGAACAGTTAAGTGTGGTCAAACTGCTTCTTTACAAACTTCTACGTGAAATATAGTTAATTAGCCACGTTTCCCAAACATACACTAATAAGAACTCTACTGATGTCGCTGACACTAATGATTTAGTTGACTCAACAAATACATCTCAAATATTTGCCAACTTGACAAAACTCGAAAACATGGCTAACACGTTGCATAATCTTCCTCACTGAACACACTTACAAGCGGCGATTGGTGTGGGACTTAATAATCCTGCACTGAAGGTATCTATACGTGAAATGTATCGGCGCTGTACTGAATGTGAAAAGACGAACATATAAGGGAGGGCACCCCTTAAAAATGTGCGCCGAGTCATAGTCGACCAGGTATAATCCCTTCGATCCAGGCACATGGACGATTTATGTCTATTATTTTTATGTGTGCCTTCGGGCTACAACTCGCTTTATACAATACCGAACAATCGCCCACAACCAATTGCAAAACTACACTATCACGTCTTTTGTAACTTTTGTCTTCTCTGAGCAATATTTTCCGATGATAGTACATATTGCGTTTGTACCGAAGTAACGAAGGCGCTTTTACTCGTATCATGCGTAGCTTTTTGGCCTGATGTTCTTTATACACTTCAAACGTTTGCCGTTAATATTGCACCTCGTATAAAATCAAATTATTTTGCAACCCGCATTACGCGATGTAGTGGTTCTACCATTTGAATTTGTTTCATTGTCGACAAATCACCCTTTCATGATGTATTTGAGGACCGACACTGTCATGATGGAAAAAAGGACCGGGCATGACAATTCAGATTATAAAGATACCTCCATAATGGTGACTGAATTTGGCGTCATCGATGCATTGTAAGATTTAGTATCTAGGAACCCGAAAACATAAGATATTTATTCAAACTCGACGGAGTTGACATATCCCAAATCTTTTATATAAAGCGAAACTCATACCTTCGCAGTAATACGATCAATGATTTCATCAGACATACCATCTAGAACGACACTTCCGACTGAACTGATTTATTCAGACTTGTTGCACTTTGA
This sequence comes from Sphaeroforma sirkka, assembly GCA_001586965.3. Classification (NCBI taxonomy): domain Eukaryota; class Ichthyosporea; order Ichthyophonida; genus Sphaeroforma; species Sphaeroforma sirkka. The sequence goes on along the minus strand of LUCW03002621.1, from coordinate 212,777 downwards.
AAAGCTGAACCTGGTTCTGCCTACAGCATTTGTTAGCATACGAGGCGGAAGATGAGTTAAATGAATGGTTGAATATACTACTGGGGTTGGAGATTAAAGTACTTCCCGCCCATAAAATCACTGAGTTTAAAGAGGATACCTCTATTGGTTTGACGAGTGCCAATGTGTGCTTGCAGCGGTTTGGCATGATATCATATAGACGTTTTCTTCCAAGGTGTGCTTGCAATTGTTTCACGTGGTATAGTACACATGTATGTTTTAGCAGTATACTACCCAGTGGCATTGAAGGTGTAAGTATAGTTTTTGTTGTGTGCTTATGATTGCATCGTTTATATATTGTGGATAGCTGCTCAAAAAGGCATATCTATAGGTTTGTCAATTGCCAAGGTGTGCAGGCAGTTGCTTGACTTGATATAATGTCTATATACACTACTAAGGTGTGCTTGTAGTTGTTTCACTTGAATATGTTTCTAGAAGTGTGCTAGCCCAATTGTAATATTTGTTGAAGTGTCATTGAAGTGTATATGTAGTCTTTGTTGTGTGCTAGCCCAATTGTAGTATTTGTTGAAGTGCCATTGAAGTGTATATGTAGTCTTTGTTGTGTGCTGATAAATGTTTTGTCGTCCAATATAAACTAGTTGCAACTAAACGATGATATATCAAGGTATAATTAATGCGTATACGATTGACGATAATGTTTTATTTAGCTCACATCTAACAGTCATCGTAGGTAGTAATATATTGAGTTCCCATTCTTCATCCACCGCATACAGTACAATTCTCCTAGTGCATGCTCGTATAGTTGAAAATAGCATATCTTTCATCAAGCGAGTGTCTTGGAAGTATTCAAAAGGTACATCTAGTATGAGCTAGATTCACTTCGTGTATATCTATAGCACGAGGTTATAAGCCTATATACACATCAATCTAGCTGTTATCGTGTAGATAGTATCAGCAGTACGTCCATCTCAAAACATGCAGGTTAAGGTACTTTATGACTTGGTACTCTTGCTGTATATCTCAATTATGCATGATATGCAGCCTAGTATTATTTACAAGTTTTAGGGGGCTAAAAACCCCTAAACCCTTTCATTTTTGTTTAGTTTTCTTTTCCCGTATGGGGTATTACAGTTGTGTGAAGCGTACAAATTTTTAAAAATTGGAGAAATGGAGAAATTGAGAAATTGAATACTGGGATAATTATTAGTGAACTTCCAGTCGACACATGTGAGCCAATAGAAAATGAGCTTGGTCAAAGCCAATGGGAATGACCATTCTGTGTATAATAGTTCGGTACCTAATGACAGTGGTTTATTTCTACTTCTTGAATGTAAAAGTTGTTTTTATGAATTGTATAAAAGTTCGGTACAAGGACAGTGATTTATTCTTCCTAATGTATGAATTGTGTAGTACTTAGATAGTGACAGTGATTTGTTCTTACTTGAATTCAAAGATGTATGAATTGTATAGCAGTTTGGTATTGACAGTCATTCATTCATACAGAAAGCAAAAATATATGAATTGTATGAAAATTCGGTAGCCTTAAATGTAAAGATTTTTGCATTGTATAATAGTTCGGTAGTGACAGTGGGATGTTTGATAGTGTTTTAGGCGGACGATTCTTCGACACAATTGCCTTTTGAAATCATCAAAATAGAGATGGAATTAAAAGTGTATTGTATGAACAATACACGAATATGTACACAACACCCCTATGTATGTTGTTAAGCGTATCTGATAAGGGCTTCGTAATCTCAAAAAGTTGAAACATGTCAGTTGACAGTATACCATTTTCTCCAGTACTCCATAAAGTTCGGTACATCCATTTTAGATACAAAAGAACTTAAGAAATACACTGAGCTGAACATGCTCTCGGGCGGGGTACTCTATGTTGCAAATTATTTTTACCTTCTTAGATGCCGCAGTAAATCAGACCATCTTATATTTTTTATGTGCAGTTGGCGTAGAACTGTGGAACGGGAATGCAATGTTTGAATCAGATGTAAGCATGGTGATTACCGCATGTGCGCAATCAATATTACTCCAATTATTTATAATTTCTGGTTTTGTATTCTCCGTTGTATGTTATGGTAAGTTGTGGCTAAATGCTTCGGTTTTCACGTACCCTGAATTAAGAAATGGCTTGCAAAGGGCAACCTGGTGAACACGATTGATTTGGAAAAAAGCTTCATGTCAGCGAAGTACGTAAGAGGCAAATACATGTTCCGAGAGGTTGTACCCGTATCAATGAGCCCAGTTATCCTTCTTGCCTCCGTTTTTCAGATAACGCTGCTTTCCTGGCATTATCAAAGTAGCACGTTTCTTATCTGAGTTTGAGTTGTGAATCCTACATTTATTCCATATACCCTAAGTTCCAATATTAAGAGTGTAGAAAAGTAAATTTCTATATAATGCGAATTTATATATGTATTTCTGATTTCACCATTTGTTTTATATCTACGGTGTTTGTAATAGTGTTCAACCATTTGGATTGGCCAGGATGGAAACGCACATAGGGAATATAAGTAACCTTCAGAACACTTTTACACTTCGATAATGTGCATGTAGATATAATAATTTACCCAAATTGAAGTAAATAACATCATCCCTATTCTATTTCGACTCCTCTGCTAGTTGATGTGCTCGTGTTGTTGGTCGAGAGTGAGTTAAGAAACTTATTCGACTCTTGGGAGTGAGTCAACTCAAATGATTTCAATAGATCAGAGTGTTAATTTGTCGTGAAAGCTGATCTGACACCTGTAGTCTCTCACCTTAGATCCAAAAATACTCTTTCACTGCATAGTATTAATATTATCTACTACCCGACGCATTGTGCCATTTTTCTGGCCTTCTCAAAACGCTTCCTCTTCTACTTGAACATGCCGCAGTCTTTCTGAATATACAATGTTATTCACCCCTACGACCCGATTGCGTTTCGGATCAGACCAACCAGCAACCCGCATGTGGAGTTTCAGGATTCATATAAGTACGTCGAGGTTTTGCGACTCTCAACCTGAGCTTGGGGCATGTCTTTTCTAATGCAATTCGGTTGCCTGCTGCTGACTGTTTTGTGTGCTCTCCTTTTCGTCAGGTGTACTCCTACATCTGTATATAAAAATCATATAAACACATATCCTTAACATCTGCGTATGTGTCGCTACTGTCCTCCAATCCAAAAACGACATGTTTAATTTTAAGATAATGTGATGTCAATTAAGGCCTAATGTAGAAGTACATGAATCTCTTGACACTTTCATTGAGTTTATCTCGACATCCAATGTGATCTCATGGCCAGTGTGACAGGAATTGAGATGAATGTTTTTATAAAACTGTCGATCCGGTCATTACCGCTATAGTTTACCTTTTAAAGGTGTGCTCAGAGTTTAAAAAGAGTCGCATCAATGACCATTCAATCACGTGTATAGAATCTTTTCTCATAAACATTGGTGTTTAATATGATCTTTCGCACAATTGTTTCTGCAGAGAACAATGACCACAGAACATCGACAGTGAAATGGACCAGGTCGTTGTAATTCCGCAACAGTAGACATGCGGAACCATCAGAAAATAGGAGTGTACAGAAGCAGAGTATATGACATACCATTGAATGTATTGTATTTCAATTATAATCATGTGTTGATAAAAAGTCAATTCATGCAACTGACTATTTTCTATACTTACTTCGAAAGACTACCCTCTACAAGGGCTGTTTACCTTCTTTTTTTTCTATTGGTACATTGATTTGTAACGAATACATGCACCGTGTTTCATATCGGAAGCAGAGTGTGTCGTGGCACACTCTTAAATTGCCTACCCACTTTGCTTGGTTTGGCTTCGTATTGGAAGTACTGTTCTCATTTGTAGGGGTTGGCCATATTGAGTGGCCTAACTTTGCTTAATTGTGTGGACCTTTTGTGTCCTCAGTTGTTGAAATCAATTCCGGTGCAATGTGGGCCAGCTGTATAGTCATAGTGAAGAATAACGCGATGTAGGCTGTCAACATCATATTTATAAAGAGTGTGTTCTAAATTTGTGTTGGTCAGTCATCGTGGATGCAGCTTCATCGAACTAAGTGCTTGGTTTCGAAAAGCGAAGTACTTCTGTCTGGCGTAGCTGCAATCTTTTCCAAGGCAATTATTGTATTCGGGTGGTGAAATGCCCTGCTTTATTTGTGTGACTTTCTTCTCATATTTAGTGGGCGAGCACTTAGAGTGTGATTATTTACGCAAAACTGAAAGGATTAATTTAATTTTAAAGGGTGTTTATTCTATTTTCTCGATCTTCATTTTTATTTGCTTCACGTATAAAAAGGGCATTTCATATTTATAAATGATTCACATGCACATACCTGACTATGCACATATATATATATATATATATACCCATACAACTTTATTCCCATCACGTATGTAAGTTTTATGTTTTAAATGGGCCAGATCCGACGGATTTGAATTCATAAATTCTCAAAGATGTACCCATAGTGGGCGTAGTACTACATACAAGATTATCAGCATTAAATTTTCAGGAGTCGATTGACTGTTTGATGCTGTTTCTTGCACAAATTTCCTTCTGTATAAGTTTAATTTTTTGTGTATACCCAAAATGTTGTGTCCGTTTTCTTAACTGACCTCAGATTTTCCTTCCTCCAAGTGGTTATTGAAGTTTTGATTTTATAGTGAAAATAAGAATGCTTTGGAAAAGTATCTCGGATAGTTAGATATATCTTCGGTGCTTTACAGATGAAGAGTACAAGGTATGCAGGTCTGGCATACATCTATGTGAATCGACCTGGCATATGTGTAGCATCCAGGGGCCAGATTATCAGAAAAGCCAATCCTAAACCAAACCCCAGGATTATTAGATACATACTAAGTTTTGGATCTAGCATTCAATATTTCTGATGATAGAGTGGTCAGAAATAGAAGCGGGATTACCGGTAGACGATACCGGGACTCCCGCGTGTGAGAGAAACACTTAAGTAAATATTGAGTCTAATGTAGAAAATACTAAACACAAATAAAGACTAAACGCGAGTCCTTCAGTCTAGGACTTTACCTAGCTGAGAGATTCGCACTTGAGAAGAGGTCTTCTTTTGGTCGTATCCTGTCAGCTACTCTCAAACTCTACATTGTTTACAATATCCTTACCACGGTAAGTCAAATAACTCCTATGATATATCAGTCTTAGGTAGTAGAATAATAGCTCTATAGTCCTAGATAAGAAAATAGACAAAGAGACCTGCAATGGAAAACCGTCTGAGGACAGAGAAGGAGCAACGAGGATTGTCGGGAAAGAGAAACTCGACAGAGAAGAGAAGCCCTTCCAGGAACCAGCTCAACAGAGAAATCAAGAACCAGTGGACAAACCAGTCGCACAAGAAGTTTGAGCTAAACTCATACCAGAAGCAAATGAGCGGGACCGATACAGAACCACTGAGAGTCTATTGTTTAACAGTGCTTTGTAGTGCCAAAGAAATTGTGTCTAGGTGTCACTAAAGGTCAACAAAAGGTATAACCTGGGTAAAAGTTCTCAACCTGTCACAGTGATAAAAGTATCAATGTTGGGGATTAGAAAATTTGTGGAAAAGTGTCACCGGTGATAACTTCTTTTATGTTGGAGGCTACAAGCTTCCATGGGTCTGGCCATCAATCAAAAATAATACTAGTCACCGCAGTGACGAAGAAACACAGTAGAACACGCACTAATCACATTGCCTAGCACACCACAGACAAAAGCATACACCCTCACAATTAGAGGAGGTCAGAACAACAAGACACATTGAAATCACGAGAAACATTGAAATCACAAGGCGTAATATATATACGAGACACCAAATAAACTAAGAACCGTCAAGAGCAGTATTAAGCAATAAGGCACATCACAAATCATTGACAGCCACAAGCGAAATCACATAATCTCTACAAGTATCAGCAAGGACCAAACACGTCCGATAAACAATTGAAATCACTAGAAGCATCAGCACACAATTAAAGCAAGCATCATAGACATCGAGTCATAGAAGCTAGCAGAAACACTCCGTAACCAAATATCAATAATGAGAGACTACAGGTCTCAGGCCAGATTTTACAGCAAGAAACCATCTTTGATTTATGAAAGTCATCATAGTCAGCTCACTCCCGAGAGCTATGTCATCAGAGTTAGCTCACTTCCGAGAGCTAATCAAGTTGCTCAAATTACTCTCAAGAGTTGATTTATCAATTAACCGACTTCCGAGAGCAGATTAAGTTTCTCAACCGATTCCCGAGAGTGGATTAAGCCTGTCAACCGCAACATTCTAATAATAGCTGCGGTTCTATGTGAGTCACAACCTATGCGGAAATGCATCATGTGATCAGCGTGAGATTTAGTTGCAGAGAAGTTGAAATAGAAAAGCAGCGAAGTGTTGAAGTGTTCTGCATAAGGTTTCTCATACTGACCATAAGGGTTTTTACCCTGGCCAGCCCAAGCGGCTGAACACTAGCACAAACACCTTAGGTATAAAACCAAAGGTGAGGTCAGAAATAAATATATACATTTGCACTTTATCTAAAGTCTACTACATTGTACTCTAACAAATAAGAATACCACAAGTCATAAAACCAGGTCTACAAGAGTGTGATCGAACACCTAGAACATATAGTTGCTTGGTTAAAAGGACATCTCAGCATCCAAACTCCATGGATGGCTAAAAAACACAGAAGATACTACATCTAAACTCCATAGATGCTAAAGTATTCTAAACAATAAACGATACACAGACATAAACAGTGAACACAATCAATATGTTGTTGTTTTCAGATATCAAAGTATCTTAAAAGTGTTTTAAGTTTTAAGTGAATGGTTGTGATTTATTTAATTCGAGTCCCTGCTTTTATATGCATTGGACTCGTAATCCTTGAGCCATTAGAAAACACCTCTTAAGGTAAAAAAGGTTCTTACTTAATCTATGATCCAATCCAAAGGCAGCGTCGCCAAGTCTTCAGCTGATCGTGGCTTCCATTGTAATCTTTGGCCTTATACGTTTAGATTGTACTCCTCCGATATTTAGAGATGCCCTTATGCCCAACAGAGATTTTCTATAATGATGTTTTCGTACTCGCGCCACTTAGGCTCCGAGATTAATTTCCATCTGTATTTCTGTGTTCCTCTCTGAGTTTAGATTCTCTCCTTGGTTGATGCTGGGATAAAGCTTGTTGAGCCTCCGGTGTTTGACCGTAGATTGTTGTGCATCCGGTGTTTGACCGTAGTTTTATGCTTAATTGACAATCCTGGTTTACTGTGATTAATATATATCTGGCTTAAGAACATTAGAAAGCTAAATCAGATATAAATGACATGGAATAACAGTCTAGTCGCATAAGAATGGGCATAGCTGTCATTATGAAGTAATATACAGACAAGCATAAGCATTGACAGCTCACTCAAACATCTACAATCTGGATTTTAAAAAGGGTGCGCAAGAAAGACACAAAATAGCCTAGTAATACAACTAGATCCGAGAAGTACAGTTATTAGAACCCTCAACGACAGAGAACGACACAAGAACACGTATTATCCACCAATAACCAGGTCCCACCCAGGGACATAAAAACAAGCTATATGTTCAAGATTGCGTATTCACATAAAAATACAACGCAAAGGATAGAACAAAGACAAGCAAGCCATCACCTAGGAGCTATGTACAAAAATATATCACTGGAAAAAGTGCACATGCACATAATTAAGAAGAGTATATAAGGAAATACAGAACAAGGGCGATCACAAAAGACTAGGACAGCACAAGTAATGGACTTCACGTTATAACAAATTCCCAACAGCAGGGACTACACGCACACGTCCACGTTCAAGACCTTCCACACATGACTTCATAGGTCATGAACTCCACATGAATCTCATGATCATCACATGAAGAAGTACAGAAGTCACGAGAGGTACTATAGCCACAACGACACACCATCGAATTATACAACAGTGAACAATAACATCAGAATCAGAACCAAGAACAACATTCGCTATTCCCGACTTTACGCACACAGATACGCTAAGGTACACCAATCACGCGATTCAGAAGCACATAACACTCTGACATAACAAAAGAGGGTACACTAGCCACCACAGATTTTGTAAAAACTCAACGAAATTTTGCCAGAAGTGCGGTACTAGAACATAACACAGATTTACAAATAAAACCAATAAACCTCAATCCAAGGTTAAGAAAACGATATAGCGAGTTCACACACTGAACCTAGTTTATACTATATAAACCAACATAAACCAAAGTTTATCTCCTCAAACCAAAAAGTCAGACAGCCAAGTTCAAGCCAATCAAGCACAAGGACCCACAATCAACACAGTCGCCAGATACCACACAGGGCACACCAATTCAGGCAATTAACCACATGTGACCCAAAGAGTATATTTACAAAGGATTGTCACATTTCAGGTCAAGGAAGAACAGATAAACTCTAAGAGAATTGCGTCGTACTCAATACACAGAACAGTCAATGACTTCTGTTCCTTATCAAAGGACACGTGCAGCACGACGGAGCCTACGCACACAAGTAAGTTCAAGCAGAACACAGACAAGAGGCAGTACAAGTCGTACAACTAGAACACGACCAGAAACAGCACCCACAATGCCAGTTTTCTCAAGCATCCTCACGCACCTCTACCCACACAATGGGGATGGAGGGGTGCTCGCTCCATTAGATCCAGTGATGAGTAAGTATAGCATAGTCTTGGGACAAGAACACCTATGAGGGCAACTTCTACAACGTAGATATACTAGTAGACAAGTTGTATGCACAAACAGCGGACGATCTCATTGACATAATAGCACTCCACAAAGTCTGCAAAGCAGTCCACCATGACCAACAGCCCAATGTATTGACACCAGTAATAGACCAGTGGTTGTCCGAGTAATACAATAAAGCTATGAAGAACTGTGATAAAAGTAGTCACAATGAGTGCATTGTGATCAGTGGTTGTATGAGCGACTTATCTAATTAGAGTTCACGATGGGGACAAAATCTCAGAACCAGATATGGTCAAGTTACTCAAAATGAGCGAGTTCCCTAAGTAGCCAGCAGGCCAGTATGTCAGGATGGCTGATTGTTGTGATGTAGAAATACGGTCTCCGGTCAGTCTAAAATATCAAGATCAAATGAGATAACACATTGATTTTTATTTGTATTTAAATAATTTGATACAAGTTCTTTTTCCAATATTTCCAAAGTGTTCTAAATTCATTTTGATGGCTCCAATAGCCTGAGTATTTGGTATGACTCATTTACTTGGATCTATTTGAGACGATAGTGGTTGTAGGATATTAAAAACTAAATCTTATAATCTCTGAACTACTACTTACAGGTTTTGGTCTTCCTGCCAATCTCCAAAATCCAATAAGTCTTTTTCTTTTTAGCTTGTCTTCAGATGGAACTTTATTCATATTAGCCAATGTATTAACTTGACTTACGTTATTATGTCTATCTACAATTTAGGCATGTGGTCATGAACTCTTAGTACTTCTAGTGAGAATTATTTGATAAAGAACAGCTAGAGGTACGTCCTGTGTGATCGAGGATATTAAGGCTCTTACCAAGAGGCAGTCCCGATCATTCTTACACAAACTACCACTGCTAAATCCTAACTGACTAAATTGTATTTTAGTTTATACATTAGCTGATATAAATAAAAAGTTCCATCTGAAGAAAAGTTAAAAAAAAGAAAAAGACTTATTGATTTTGGAGATTGGCGGGAGGACCAAATTCTATAAGTAGTAGTTCGAGATTATAAAATTTAGTTTATAATATCCTACATCTACTAATAATGTCTCAAATAGGTCCAAGTAGATGAGTCATACCAAATACTCAGGCTATTGGAGCCATCAAAATGAATTTAGAACACGTTGGAAATATTGGAAAAAGAGCTTGTATTAAATTATTTAAAATACAAATAAAAACCAATGTATTATCTCAATTGATCTTGATATTTTAGACTGACCGGAGGCCGTATTTCTACACGTCGCACTCCAGTAGACTATCTATTAGCGAAGTGACCCAACGATTTCTATGATACTCGTATGAATGTTGACGTACGGGTAGCACGGTTGCGTCGCACAATGTATGGCCCCACTATACTCAATGCTCGACAACCTATCTTTTTTTACGAGGAAATACTCTAAATGTACATGGCCTACATGGGAAAGTCACTAAATGTACATACAGATTTACGGTTACGTTTTCTAATTACCCAATCAAATTCTCTAAAGAATTCTTCTCTCAGATTAGTTTTAATGAAAAATTGAAAGTACATATATAAAGACTTTTTATGTACATTTGGTGACTTTCTAGTGCTGTAAATGTTTTGAGGACACCAGGGTTTGACACTAGTTCGGAACCTTTTCAAAATACAAGGGTTCAGCACCAGTTCAGTATTTTTCATGGCCGCGTGTTTTATAGTGAATTTGCTTTTTAAAAAGCATGTCTCTGAGGAATCTTCAACGACAAACAATTACATTCATACTAAAATCTTTCTGCGCACCAATATACTGCTGAGAGCTTGTCAGAACTATGGCTGTAAGTTAATATACTTTGAGCGGTGACACGATACAATCCAAGTCGCAATGATATATGATTTGTACAACCCCCAGGAACCAACTGCTCAAGAATAAAGGCTTCCAGTACACTAAACGTACACAGACAACGACGATAGCTGAATCAAATACCATACGTCGACTGTACACCGGACAAAGAAGTCAGTAATATAATCTGTAAGCAAAATTTTTATGTATGCATATATATATATATATATATATATATATATATATATATATATATATATATACATATATATATATGTATATGTATATATGTATATATGTATGTATGTATGTATATATATATATGTGTGTGTATGTATGTATAAATATATGTATATATGTATGAATGTATGTACGTCTGCATGTATGTATGTAGAGAAAATACTCTAAATGTACATGGCCTACATGGGAAAGTCACTAAATGTACATACAGATTTACGGGTACGCTTTCTAACTGCCCAATTAAAATCGCTAAATGTGATTTTCAATTCATTTCTCAAACTTTTCAAACAAAAAATTTAAAAAGTGCATTTATAGACTTTCTTATGTACATTTAGTGACTTTCCAGTGCTGTAATTTTTTTGATGACGCAAAAAATAAAAATAAAGATTTTTCTATTTTTATCAGGTTCAAAATGCCGGCGAGTGTGCCAACTGACACCCGACTCACCATCTGCAAAATCTTGTGGATAGATATAACAAAAATAAAAATACATGCTACGTATGTAAAAGTCCAAAAAATGCACACAGCTTCGGCACTTTGATATCATGTTCTGTGCTTTATCTAACGATACTCTATACTTTATTTGCTATAGAAATGAGACACACGATCTGAGAACAATGTCTGTCGAATTTAGTGAGAGCACAACGACAGAAGATCCTATCAAATCGAAGTGTGGATTAAACCTGTGGATATGACGGTAAGTGTTTATGTGTGTGTGTGAGTGTCCATGTGTGTGTGTGTGTGTCTGTGTATATATGTATGTATGTATGTGTGTGTGTGTGTGTGTGTGTGTGTGTGTGTGTGTGTGTGTGTGTGTGTGTGTGTGTGTGTGTGTGTGTGTGTGTGTGCGAGTATGTGTGTGCGTTTGTGTGTATGCATGCGTGTCTGTATGTGTTTGTGTGCGTGTGTCTGTATGCTCGCAGCAGGCGTGTGTGTGTGCGCTAGTGGTATCGTGGGAGTTGTCGATGAGAAGGTTGCGGAGCTCGCGGTTATGGGAACGTTTGACAAGGTGGTGCTATAGCTTGTCGTTGTGTGACCCCAGGATACGGGCTTGGTCGTGGCGAGCTGTAGAGGTTTGTAGGAGTTTGGCCTGTTGTCGAGTCTGGAAATCCGCGGTGCTGGTGCGAGCTTTGAGGGCACGGTGGTCAGCAGAAGATTGGGTGGTCGGGCGGGCGGGCGACACTGTCACGGGCTGTACGAAGCAGGACCTGAAGATTTTCAGGGGGAGAGTCAGTTGCGGTGAGGGGAAACGGAAGTGAGGGGTTGGGTGTGGTAAAAGTCCCCTTAAACCACTATCAGTGTGGAGTTAGAATTAGTTTACAATTAATTCACACGAGGTGAATTATTTGTAGACCACGTAGACAATCAAATATAAGAATAAATACACCGCACTGATCCTCAGGGAGACTCAGTAGGTTTTAGTATCGTATTTTGATGTGTTTACTACATGGGGAGGTCAAATGGTGGGGTTGCAGAATCGACGACGGAACTCGGCGGAGAGTCCTAAGGGTCACAGGTCTCGGGCGGTGGCAAGAAGGTCAGGGTGGCGGGCGGGTTCACGACGGCAGGCAGGGTATCGCGATATGTGGCGACAATAGAGAGAATAGGGCTTGGACTTAGAACCGACATTGTGCAATAAGGGGAAGATGCCCTCATTGTATTGAACGTGGCGGGAAGTCGTGGTGGGACCAGTGTCGACGTTGAGCATGCGATATTCGTCGGCGTGCGTAGAGAAGGGGTCATATGCGATAAGGATGCCACTCGACATTTGGGACAGAGTCTGTCGGTGTTGCCGTGATCATAATTGGGGGTCATGCAGCCGTACACGCGAAGGGCCTTGACGAAAGCAGTAATGAGGCGACCAAAGAATGCTTCGTAAGGGCTGATGTGGGATGCATGGGATTTGGCCTCGGACCACATGTGGAAGGGTCGGAGAGCCTGGGCGACCATGCAAGATGCAATGTTCATGTTGGTCTGATGTACACGTTCGACACACTGTGTTTGGCGGAGTCACCAGTGCGGTTGTAGAGGATCTGTGCATGGGCGAGGTGGTTTACGCGTTTAAATTCGGTCGCAACAAATTAACCGCCACGGTCGGCGATGATGGTGCGTAGGCGATCGCGCCCCTGTGCTTCAATATAGGTGTAAAAACGATCGAGGACAAGGCGGGCATCGCTTTTGACACGAAGGTACTCTTAGTACTCGAGGCCTGTACGGCGTTCAAAGAAACGGATAGTGTGTGCATGGCCACCATATCTCTGTTCAAATTTGCCTTCAAGATCGACTTGCCATTTAGCGCCAATGGCAGGGAGGGTTCGGGACTTGTCCCTAACTTAGAGTTTGTGCATTTCGCCAGCGATACAGGATACGCAGGAGCATGCTGGGGACCCCGTGTGGAGGAGAATGATGTCGATGACAGTTTGGAGTGCTGCAGGAATGGGTACGGCTTGAGCCGTAGTACCGAAGATAGCGACGCCAGTGTATAGCCAGTTGGAAGTGGTGACAAAGTCTTGAGTTCCGTCGGGTTGGCGTCGGAGGAACGTATAGGGAAAGGAAGGGATAATTTTGAAGTGTGACTGAAGGTGAGCCATAAGTTTGGGTCGCCAAGCTGCTTTGACATTACCTCGCGGGAAATCTTTCCAGGGAGGTTTGTCATAGAGGCGCTTGGTGGGTTGGCGCCAGTGTTGTTTGTATGCGTCGTTAAGGGAAGTGGCTTTGTCTGTGTGGTCAAGGGCGCAATAGGTAGGGACCTGGTGGTTGTGCTTATTAGCGAACATGTCGATGTCAACGGGGCCGAAGATCTGCGTGACGTGTTTGTCAAATAGTGTGAGGTGAAGTTTGTAGTCGTCGCAGTAGGTCAGCGGCGGAGGGATGTGGATTTTGTGGGTGTGGGCGATAGCTTCAGTCGCGCGGATGGGTTGGTGCCCAAAGCGGACATGATGGAGGTTGAGACTGGCAGTCTGGAAGGCATTCAGGAGGTAGCGCCGGGCAGATTCGTCGATGACTTTGACGGTGGTGCCATCGCGTGTGATAAGGCATTGGGAATGTAAATTTTGGGAAAGAAGATACTGTAACTGTTGCGTTGCATATTGCCTACAGAGAGGATAGGCTGACTGGCGTCGGGGAGAATGCGGGCAGGGCCGGGGCCGGGAATGGTGCTACGGGTAGGGGCGGAGACGGAGGATCCGCCGGCGAGCTCAATGACGAATTGACCATGTTCGACGTCGAGGAGTGCGTTAGCGGAGGTGACGATTGAAATGTCGGCGCCGGAGTCGATAAGAGCAGTGGCTATAACAGATTAGTGGTTGGGTTCGGCTCGGAGTATAAGGGTAGTGCACCGGTTCGAGGGAACTGGTTGTGGATGTGTGGCTGCGTGAGAAATCCCGTGGCTTCAGACACGGCGACTGGCGGTGGTAGTGTGACCAGTGGAATTGCGGCAGTTGTTACATTTGAGAGAATCAGGGAGAGTACATTGGAAGCCGGTATGGGAGTCCCAGCAGCGGCGACAGTTGGTGGAATGTCAGTCATAGGCGCCGTGGCCAGGCTTCTGGCAGGTGAAGCAGTTGCCGGAGGGGTCTTTACCGGGTGGGATACGGCCGGGACGCTGGGTAGGTGTAGGGGAAGGAGTGTGGTGAGAGGCATTGGCGATACCATAGTTGCTGTTAGTGCTTAAAATGGCTTTAATATTGGTGGCATTTCAGTAACGATGGCATCATAACGTCCTGGGCAATGATGTCGAATCCATCAGGAAGGAATTGCAGCGGGCTGCACACGTGATAAAATTCTCGTGTGTCAGCATGTGAGGTCGTTGAACTGGTCGCAAAGGAGATGGACTTTGGTGATGCTGTCCTCCAGGGAGGGTTGCTTGGGGAGGGTGACGAGTTGAACGAAGAGTTCATATATGCGGCCGATGGTGATGGAGTTGAAGTCGTTACAGAGGCGGCGATAGAACGCGTGAGGTCTTTGGTCGAGATAAGTGTCGTATTGTTCTGGGAGACCGCTGCCGAGGAACTCAAATAAAAGATGGTGGTGCCAACGGTCTTCTCACAGGAGTTGACAGTAGAGGCAGGGGGCAGAGGGTGGACGAGTCATGTTTCTTAAGAATGTGTTTGAGTTGACGATGCCAGTTGGTGAAATTGTCGTCCCTAGTAAACTTCGTAGCAGCATATTTACTGGAATACTTGAAGGGTTGACCGGTACTGGCTAGACTGTCAGGGATGTTGGGCATCTGATGGGTGTCGTGGTGGGGAGTGCCAAGGAGTGGGGAGTACGATCGAGATCGAGGCGGGGTGAACAAAGGAATAGATGGGGAGCGTTGTTCAAGCGTGTGGATCTTGCCTGCTTTTTGGGCTACCTGCAGCTGTTGACGGAAGCTATGGGAATCAGATGCAACAAGTTCCACCCGAAGGGTAGTGAGCTCGTCATGGAGCTGTGAGGCGGCAGTGGCGAGGTCCTCGTTTTATGTGAGGGCGTCCTGTAAAAGTCGTGCATATTCGTGTTGTTGTTGGGTGAGGTTGGCGCGTTATGCGTTGCGATCAGTGCGCAAGCGTTGTATGTCAGCTTCAGCAAGGGCGCGGGGTTTACGGAGGGCGGTGCGGGTAGCTTCAAGGTGAGTGTCAGAGCATGCAGTGGATTGTTCCTGAGCTTGAATGAGTTTGAATCGGGCCTCTTCACGTTCCTCAAAGTAAGTGTCGCGTTTATAGCGGATGCGGGCGAGGTCGTTTTGCAATGTGGCGTGTCCGGTGTGTGGCTGTGTTGGTATTGGTGTCTTATATGCGTGTAAGATTCAGTTGTTGATGTACCGTGTATCCAGCGAAGGAATCATAATCGATCCCGAAAAGGATTAAAACACTCACCGCAGGCTAAGGATGTGAACAGTGTGTGCGATTTTGTCAAATTTCTGTTGGATGGAGGTCCTTACTTAGTAAGTTACCTTAAACACTTCGGACACATAGATCAGCCACCGAAGGATGAGTTATCATTTATGGTGGCAAGCGACGCATCCAAAATGGCACTGGGGGGTTTACTGTGTCAGATGACTGACGGGAAATCGAAATATATGTAGATCTTCAGCAGGGCCTTGAACTTGTCACAAATCAACTATCAAACAGTGCGATAAGCTTTTAACTATTGTATGCGATTGCACTCACTCATTCTTACACTATACGTATATGATACTCATCTTAATACTATGCGATTTGAACACATTGGAACACTTAAAAGATATAAAACTCAACTGAGTTTGTCAGTCGTTGGCATGATATCATCACAAATCTCCCCTTGGCATAAAGATATTCAGGGTATTCACAATAGCTAACCGAATATAATGACACGCTTTATCCCAGACTTTAGCAGGACTGTTTGTAAGTCTCCATTTATCTATTGGAAGGACAATCCTAGATGACTTAAGATGACAGACTAACCGGTATGATGTCACGCTTTGTCCCGGACTTCAGCAGCATTGTTTGAAAGTTTACCTATTGGAAGGCCAATCCTAGATGATTTAAGATAACAGATAATCTCCATGGACCACATACCATAGATATGTTTGCATCTCATCATAATGCGCAACTGTCGTATTATTTGTATTTCCATTTAACCTGACCGATGAGAACGCAAGGCCAGATCCACCAATGCAAACTTAAAACATATATAGGATGCTACTATCAGGTTGTGTCGTCGCTTGAGACATTTAGATAACGGGCTCAACCAGTTGATCTCAATGATTCAATGCGAGTCAATCTATATAAATAGATAGATATATAGTTTTCTCTACCAAGGTAGCCGTGCAGCCCAGAAGACACTCTGACGACATAATTACTACATGTTGTAACAACCAAGTAGACGCCATCTGAAACGTTCAAACGCGAGATTGAATAATACAAAATATCACTCTCACTACCAAGCCTCAAGTAGAGACCAAGGCAACACAATCACCGGCAGTACGTGTTACTGAGGTATGATCTGATTCCACACAATCAAAGAAAAGTGCATTGCTAGCGAAGGCATTATACAAGAAGATACGCTCAAACAGAGAAGCTGCCTACGAAGCACACAAGAACAGGCCTCTTAAGTAGCTGAGGAGCAACTTTCATGTTATATATGATCCTATACTCAACTGATGGTTAAATCAAACATTGGTCGGGTACTTGCCTCAAAGCCTTCTATTGAGATTAGATCGCAAAGTTTTCAAGTCTAAGTGATGACGCAGTGAAATAATTCGAGAAAGATATTCTGAGATGGTACAGAAGGCAAAGTCTTGCTTTTTGAGTATATGGATAAGATTTGAACTGAAAAAGATTGAAAATATACGTGATTGTACACTTGAACTTTAACTATGAAGTGTATCTACAATAAATGAAATGACTGCAAAATTGACCGGATAGAACGCAGCAAAATTGCACCTGTAAAAAGAGTATCTGACATACAATGAGCCGTCACACCGGGCTATCATTGTTTGTTGAGCAGTCTATGTCTGAACATACAAAAGATGAGTATGTCTGTCACGTGTTTGATCTTGCTTCACAATATAGCGTGTTATATTCCTTGGATCATATACCAATTCGAACTGTAGCTGAGAGCATCTAAAAATGTTTCGCTGATTCTAGCAGGCCGCCAGCATAGTATGTACTGATAACGGTAGTGAGGTTCCAGAATATGTTGTGACGACATTGCTACTCGTTGTAGGCAGTAGTGAGGCTACAGAATGTATTCTGAAGACACTGGTTTTCGTTACAGGCACATGCCATATGATGGCTGTAAGTTATAAACCTCAGACGCAAGTTGCCAATAAGGTGTGCGACAAATAAAAATGAAGTTTATACGTGGAGTATTGCTATATAATGCTGATTTGTAATCTTTTTCAATTAACCGGGTCAGACTCATATGGACGAGACATCGGATTCAATCACTGATATAGTGCCCACTTACTAGTTCATTGACCGATATAATGAATTACAAATTATGCAATTATGTTTCAACGTATCCCAGCATTTTCACTATATAACGTTTAAAGTTTACACGTCTAGAAAATACATTTTGCATGTGGTTCTACTATGGAGTCTACTGTTTTCACAACATGATCTGCAAGCGGTGAGACTGTATATCTCTATACCTGTAGAGTCGCATATGCACATCCATCGCTGTAAGAGTTTTGTCTCTATGAAGAATTTGCGGAAATAACTCTGTCTGTATCGAAGACGTTTGCTGACAATGCAATGATGGTCATGTGGTCAAAACCAAGTGACACTTATTAAAGAGTGCTAAGTCTGAAATAAGTGAAATCAGTCAGAAGTGCCGATATGGACGCCGCGTCTACTGTATTTATTACTCACGTCTTTGTGTAAGATGAGATTTTCTCTGACAAGGCAGATTGTGAAAATCTCCGTGTCTTAGATTTCGTTCTCCTAGTTACTACTAAATACACTCGGTGAGTCATCATTTTATCTCACTAAATTATATTCTAGTATCTAATCCGGTCCTCGTGTCCGATCATCAATAAATCCTCTCTTAGGTCCGGTCCTCTGGTCCGGCCCTAAGTCTCCGTCTACGGTACTTTGTCCTCAGCCCCGCCAAGTTGAGTGCTGGTATTTTTCCAACGATTATTTAAGCCATAATTCTGTAATAAATTCTGAATAATAATAGAAATACAAACGAAATATCCTACACAGACTGTGGGATTATTGCAACGTTATAATTGTTTTTTACTAATTATTTATTACATATGTCGTACATACTCGTAGCTAAAGTAACACGCAGGCAACTGTAAACAGACGAAAGTACCTGTTTTAAATAAGAATATTTAAAACGATTTTATTGTGTGTTGTATATACCTAACTCTTGTTCTTGTTATATCTTTTATTTCTAAAGAAATCAATCAATAGATTAATAAATACACATACATCCAGTTGTAAATCTATATCTTGTCGTTTTCCTACCTTGCGACTACATTGATAGGGTATATTATGACATGTTTTGAAATTTTGGTTGTCAACCTGCCTAATTCGTTGCTATTTGCAACGCCCTATGTGTAATAGTCAAGTGATAATATATTTCCAATGTGTGCCCTGATTTGGCACATCTCGCATGTATGACTATGAGTCTCTCATGGATGTATAGCGTTAAAACGTTTAAATGCTATCTCGGTATAGTGTCCAAAAACGTTTTAACGTTTTATTTCTATTTTTATTTCTCATATGTTTCTACCAATTTGATGTGTCAAAATTATAATAGAAGTGTACTGCTAAAATATACAGTACGAAACTGCATAATTCCTATATGTGTTTCGTTATCGAACCCTTTATATGTTCGCGTATTATGTATGTGTATCGTTCATTAATTCCTGTCTAAATAAGAGTATTCGTGGCCTTATGCCCAATACTGTGACTTGCCAGTTTATGAACCGGATAACCTGTCGCGTGGAGCCGCTATATTTTGACTAAGGTATCTGACCTGTTGTATGATTGTGTATGTAATATTCTATGTGTACTAATTACCTATTATTCTGTGGTTTAATGCATTCTGTGAAGTATAAGTGCAGTGTACATATGTATAAGCTACTGTGTTGACATTCGCAGTCGATATAATCTGTTGATTTCATTCATGTCTGTATATGTTATATTATTGTTTTAATATTATATTGTGACTACTTGTATCAACGATGTTAGCTGTTTAGGTGTAATTAATAGTACTAGCATCCCAATGTCGTAAGTGATTATGTATATTAACGTACCTATTATAAGTATCGTTTGTTTCATATGTGCTGTTGTCTATAAGTATTTATAAGTAACAAATTATCATTGATGCTAAGCAGCTGTAGAATGCGTCGTGTTGTATTGCATTATGTGATATTTAAGCTGAATCATTACCGCATAAACCAATTTCACACTGTGTATCTAGTGTGACGTGATATCCGGGTGATAAGTTCGTTATATTATAGAATCATTATCCATGATATCGTAGTGAACTTTGTCTTTTATTCTTTATTGCTGTATATATTGTAAAATAAACAACTCTGTTATAATCACTATACCATGTGTATGCAAAGTAATCTGGCATCAAATTGAAATTTACTGGCCCGAATCTATTTGAATCTATTTGGTATGTGTGTGTCGTCCACCAGCCACTATTCTGTGTTCAATTGTGATGTGTTTATTATGTCCTATCTGTGTATTAAACATTTCCTTGTTTAGATCTATTTGTAATTTAGAATGTCATTGTTTTTAAATTCGATTGAATCTGATCTCGAGTTCAAACACTCATATGTGTGACCCTATGGTGTCTTGTTATGCTTAAGCCCTCTAGCTATAACGCTCATGTCTTCCGCTATTATGTGTGAAAAGTTGAGTGTCGTAGCGCTTGTATTTATTGAGATATCCGTGTTTTATCTGTGTTATATGTTGGTTACTATATGTTTATGAATGTCAACGTTTTTGCAAACCGCTTAACGCTTATGACAAACAGTAACGTTTTGTATAAAAACGGTATTATTGTTTTTTTTTGAAAAATTGTAAATAATTAGGCCCATTTCTAGGTCATATTTTTCTGTAAATATATACGTATACGCATTAGACTAAAAGCGTATTGTTTGTGAAAGTTAACAAAATTGTTCTCCACTTATTCGCCTATGTGTCTGGCGGTTACTATTATATGACATAATAACTCTAATAATACTGTACTGCTTTCTTTCTTCTCTTAATACAGAATTGAACACATGTGTTTCCCTTGTACGTGACGTACGCCACCCCTGGTTCTCAGCGATAACTTCTTGTTATGCCGGACCATGTTGTAGTATACCATTAAACCTATTCAATCTGGTCTGCACTTGTTCTTAATGACTTAAGATGTTGTGTATGGTAGGCGCATGGTATGATGTCCTCATGAGCATACTTGAGATGGGCACGCTTTCCGTGACTCCGTCACAGCGCCTTACATGTTACGCCTGCCACACCAATAGGGATATGCATGTTCCGTCGTCTACGTAATAGTGTCCCAAATATATCGCCTCCTGTGTATCACATCGCACATGTTCCGCCTGCAGCGCAATAATGTCATACACGTTCCGCCGTCTACGTAATAATGTCACCCATGGTATCGTTCGGTGCGTAATAATGCTATCCAAACCAACACCATTCATAGCGACTATGGAACACGCTTGAGGCTGCGGGTTCCTACCGACTCTCAAGTGTTCGCGTAAAGTTCAATGCGGCGTGTCCTCAGGGTTGCTCACCTTTGAGTAAGTGGCAAGAGGGTGCTCGCCTGTCCTCTCAGCATCTAGATAACCCTATGGCCTATCCTGTCGACTATGATGACTCCATGCAACACGCTAGTGAGGCTGCAGCTGCTCACCGACTTCAAAGTACCCACGCAAAGTTCAATGTGCCGTCACCTCAGGGTTGCTCGCCACTGAGTTGGAGTCAACAGGGTGCTCTCCTGTACTCTAAGCATATAGACGTACTTGTCACTCAACACCACCGCTCGTGCCTAGCGACGTATAGCGTCGTGTGTTCGTTTTGACGTTATTTCTATTATATTATTGTCTCATATATATATCATGAAGATATTTGTGTAGGCTCTTACCTTCTAATATGTATGTATTGTGTTTGTAGATTGTATACTGCATCCAGTTACTAATACCATTTCCATTGTTATCGAGTATATATCATATTTATCGATTGTAATGTATGTTAGCAATAATAATCCGTATATCATATAGTCCACTACAGGCATCTCTTCTATACATAATAGTTTTTTATTAGAATAATATCATGACTCTAACATCGACTATCGGTTATATGAGTGTATTGTCATCACCCCTGCATGCAGCAAGGACGGAACCTCGGCCTGACATACCATCGACCAGGCTGCTCCAGCCTTGTACCAGGCGTCGTTGTCGTCGACTCTCACGCGGTTGAATCCGTTGCGATACGCGGGCATAACGTTGGGATCGTCAAAGGCATCGGCTGTCACCCATGTAGGAGATCCGTCCATCCAGCGTACCAAGTATTCCGACTGCCGAGTCGCCTCATTATGACGGTGCGCTATGATGTATCGAAATGTCGAACCTCCCTTTCTTCATAGAGATTCATCCAGTAGTGGTTTCGTAGCCCGATGTACTAGCCGAATAATCTCCACATTCACGGGCCGGTCTCTGAGTTCAGGTGGCTTACTACCATCCTTTGCTCGTAGATGATAACTCTGATTTTCCCGACTATGAATGACATACGGCCCAAGTAAAGGTTTCATGGCCTTGGTGGTCGCGCCCTGAGCTAGTATCATAACGACATCGCTCGTCTTAAATTCAATCAAATCAAACCTACTCATCTGATCTGTAACCTCAGACATGGCATCAGTATACTTAATTGTCTTCTGATGAAGTTTTGGAAGGATAGTCTTCTCCAGATCATCCAAGCGCTTTAACCATGCATCATTCGTAGTAGGAATATGACCAGGTAAGTCATCAGTCATATTTGCAAATGGGACATGTCGTCGACCGAAGTTTTGGAAGGATAGTCTTCTCCAGATCATCCAAGCGCTTTAACCATGCATCATTCGTAGTAGGAATATGACCAGGTAAGTCATCAGTCATATTTGCAAATGGGACATGTCGTCGACCAAAGTAAACGCTGAATGGTGCTAATTTGTGACGACGTGATATCCGCAGGTTCCTGTATAACATAGTAAACGGTAAACGTTCATCCCACAACTCCGAACAACCAACACATTATGCGCGCACGCATTTGGGGATTTTCTTATGGCGGCGCTCCGCCGCGCCTAACGTCTGCGGGCGGTAGGTTGGGACGTCTTATGGATAATGCCCACCGCTCGTGTGATAGACTTGACAATATCGTTTAAAAACTCGGTGCCCTCATCACTCTGAATCATACGAGGAAAGCCATGCTCCCCGATACTAACTCTGCCGCCACTGTCTTTGCATCCTTCGCAGGTATTGCCCTTAGAATAGAGTAGCCCAATGCCACATTAAGCACATGTAAGATACATTTGTTTCCTATAGTGGATGTGACCGCCATTGGAATAAGATCCATTTGTATATGATCCCAAGGGTACCGAGCGGTAATGTTCATTAAAGGATGAAAACCTTTCTTCATCGTGTCGTTGCCCAAGCATGTGCGACATAACTTGCGGACCTCTTCTGTGATTGGAAGCATCTGATCCCAGTTATATCCTTCGTCGCGCATCTGTTGTACTGTAACTGCCGGTGCCCGATGTCCTTGTTCATGAAACTGCCATGTCAACTGTATACGACGGTTCGCTTCCTCGTGCCCTGGATGATTCATCACTGTAGCACCCGCACATATCTCAGGAACTTGTGCAGCGATCTGTCGCGTCCATTTCGTCATCACCGGTTGTGCCTAATCTTCCTGATAACGTGTACTAGCGTCTTTGCATACAGGTACCTCCAAGCCTAAGTCACACCAGAACGATGGCTTGACTTTGTACCCAGGTGAAGGGCCAATACATACCACAATGGTATGCTCCCACGGGTATTTACCACAAGCCTGTGAGCCGTGCTTCAAGAATGTATGAGCCGTACGTGTAGAAATAAGGCCTCCGGTCAGTCTAAAATATCAAGATCAAATGAGATAACATATTGGTTTTTATTTGTCTTTAAAATAGTTTAATACAAGTTCTTTTCCCAATATTTCCACAGTGTTCTAAATTCACTTTGATGGCTCCAATAGCCTGAGTATTTGGTATGACTCATTTACTTGGACCTATTTGAGACGATAGTAGATGTAGGATATTATAAACTTATTTTTGTAATCCCTGAACTACTACTTACAGGTGAATATATTGTTCTCAGATATTAAAGTATCTTAAAGTGTTTTAAGTTTTAAGTGAATAGTTGTGATTTATTTGATTCGAGTCCCTGCTTTTATATGCATTGGACTCGTAATCCTTGAGCCATTAAAGAACACCTCTTAAGGTGAAAAAGGTTCTCACTTAAACTATGATCCAATCCTAACGCAGTGTCGCCACGTCTTCAACTGATCGTGGCTTCCATTGTATTCTTTGGCCTTATACGTTTAGATTGTACTCCTCCGATGTTTAGGGATGCCCTTATGCCCAACAGAGATTTTCTATAATTATGTTTCCGTACTCCCGGCACTTCGGCTCCGAGATTAATTTCCATCTGTAATATTTCTGTGTCCCTCTCTGAGTTTAGATTCTCTCCTTGGTTGATGCTGGGATAAACCTTGTTGAGCCTCCGGTGTTTGACCGTAGTTTTATGCTTGGTAAACAATCTTGGTTTACTGTGATCAATACAATAAGACTTTTTCTTTTTTTAACTTTTCTTCACATGGAACTCTATTTATATTAGCTAATGTACTAACTTGACATACGTTCTTATGTCTATTTACAAATAAGACATGTGGTCATGAACACTTAGTACCTCAGTGAAAATTATTTAATACAGAACAGCTAGAGGTACGTCCTTTGGGATCGAGGATATTCAGGCTCTTACCAAGAGGCAATTCCGATCATTCGTACACAAGCTACCACTGTTAAATCCTAACTGACTTAAATTGTATCTTAGTTTATAAAACATAGCTTAATACATAGAAATATCCATCGAAGTTTACATTTTTTCAGTTATTTAGTAGTTACCGTAGTGTACTGCTTCTAGACTGTCTAATAATTGCTTACTATCCAGCGACAGGACTGTAAGTGTTATATACTACCTCATAGTGGCTATTACTACTCTAAAGTTAGCTACACGCTAGTTACTATACCTAGACCTTATTAAATTTCCTGTTCTTGAGCTATTGCTATGGCTAAAGGAAATTCTAAAGGCAAGGGAGCCACCAGCTCTAAGCCTGCCAAGTCTGTTGAGGTTCCTGAGGCTACTGGGGACGCTGGTCGGTTTGGTTCTGAGCCTGCCGTTGAAGCTGTAGAGGACGCCGTTTCTGAGCTTGGTTCTGAAAAAACTCTGGATGACTCGACGGACCCTATAGCCTTGAAAGAGGAGGTCTCAACTGCCGCGGAAAGGCTCGCGAGCGTCCGTGTGTCTCCTAGTAGTGCAGCCCAGGACATCAGCTCGCCATCTGACCGCGAAAAGTCAGATATTGGAAAGGCAATATCTCCTGAACAAGTGGAGGAATCGTCTTGAGATCGACGTTTTATTACTACTAAAAGTCAGCCCAATCCACCTATTAACAAAGATGGCGGCGTTCCATTTCGTGAAATTTCATTAAATGCCTCGCCACTGAATGCCTCGCCACCGAATGTTGGAGCAGAAAACGCAAATTTTGGGGACGCCATAACTCGACAACGAGTGGTTGGATCTTCTTAATCTCGACGCCATTTGAGCCACAAAGATGAGCTTTTAACGGCGATAGCCGCTGTCGCAGTTTCTGACCCTTCGAGCATATCCCACGTGGCCGATATTCTTCCTATACCGAAGAAAAAAAATATTTCGAGCCGGGGTTCTTGAGACTCACTGGTTTACCATCCAGCAGGGTTACCACTGAGCCAGTTACCGCTGGTGAAGTGGGTAAAACCTAAAAATCTAACCCTGGTAATCACGACTTTGGTAATCGTTAAACCAGTACCTCACTAGAGAGTACCCACTCTGGCACTGAGGACGAGGAAGTGAGAACCAGACAACAACGTCTCAGGCTATTATGTTCTGGTATGCAAGTCCTCGAGGACCGTCTATTGAATGACTCTGACCTTGACGATAAGAAAGCTGATAACATTCGCTATCTAATCGATATCAAGAGGAAGGCGATAGACTCCATCTTGGCACTAGCAGCCGTAGCACTGAGCGTGAACCTCGTGAACCCTTCGAACCAAACTTTATAAAGCAGCCAGGTAACGCGAAGGCTGAGGTCGATTTCTCTACTAATGAGAGTACAGTGGAGACACTGAAGGTCTTTGACCAACTTAAGAAGTCTGCCAGCCTTAAGGATAAGCAGATGATGAATGCCTATATTCATTTCTTTGAGTCAGAGGAATGGAAAACATATTGAAGGCCTATGAGCCCAACTGGAAAGCCCTACCCTGGCGCCAGTTGCGGGAGAGTATATTTAATGCCTTCTTTGAAGATGCACGTGATCGTGAACTTCTAGAGTCTCGCAAGTCCTTTGCGAACGATACTACAATTCGAGGTGCTATAGCTCATATGACACATATGAACACTTGGATGGGAGGATGTACCTATACTGGCGAATATTTATTAATTTGTCAGATGATGGAGACTCTGAGGACTAACCTTTTTAAGAAGGCCAATGATGATACTATCGCCTATGGTGATTTGCGATCTATGCCTTGGTCTGTCTTTGAGAAGGTAGTTCAAAAGCATACCAACCCATTCACTAGAGTACATAGTACCTCGAGCTTTACCCAACCCGCTAAGCGTACCGCGACAGAGAATAACACTGCGCGTAATACAAAGAAACCTCGCACTACTGCTGAGGTGGTAAAGGCTCTACTTCTACTGAACCAAGGGATGAAAGGAATGTGAGAGCACCTTGCAAGAAGTGTAGTTACAACCTCACTAACCATGATGGCAAGTGGAATGGTAAACACAACTCTGTTAAGTGTACACCAGGAAAGCCAAACTTTGTGCACTATATGAAAGAGTGTACTACTTGCAAGGGTACTAACGGTTGGCACAGAGATGAATGCAAGGACATGTCGGACGTCCAAGCTAAACACTGACAGTTCCATATGTGTGCACTAGAGCAAGATTATGAGAAAAAGTTCAATAAAATCTATACCAAAGGAGAAACCGTTTATGTAAATGAAGAAAAAGTTATAGCATTTATTGATCCAGAGGCTGAAGTCTCTGCTATCTCACGCCGAGTAGCCTACGCTACAGATATGGCTATCCATAACGAAACAACTAATTTAATCTTGAGAAATGGCAAAGTTACCACTTGCGAAGAAGCCATTGACTATGTACACATAATGTTGTCAGATTGAAGAGAAGTAAAGACTCACCTAATCGTTACTGACATGTCTCAGAAATACGATTTAATTAAAGGTATGACTGATCTTCTCAGTTTAGGTATATCTCTCACTGATCTACTTAATGGGCTAGACCCAAATAAAGATCAGTCAGATGATAACATGTTAAAGATACCTGAATCCTCCGGAAGGTGAAGCAAAAGATATGATTCCGCACTTTACCGATATAATTATGGACTAAATCATACAAAACAGAAAAATTGCAATAACTGACTGGTGTATGTTTACGTTCTCTAACGGGTACGTTAAGCTTGACTTAACAAACGTCAACTTCTCTAAGTTAAAGTGTCCTTCACATAACTACGTAAGTTGGAGACACAAAGACGTTGTCAAAACCGAAATTGTAGATTGGTTAAAACAGGGTCTAATTGAAATCAATTATGATGCAACCCCAGTTAACTTAGCTCTCTTAGCGGTCGATCAATACAAATCTGATGGAACGTTTAGTATAACAAGAGTAGTACTAAACCTGTCGCCAATCAACAAACTAATTCCGCAACAAAGTTTTCCTTTACCAAAGATAAGCGAGATACTACGCAAAATGGAAGGTGCGACAATCTTTTCCAATGTAGACTTAAAAGCTGCATTCCATCAATTACAAATATATGAGCCGCATAGGAAATACTTTTCCTTTACTTGGCAAGGTAAGAAGTACCAGTTTAAAGGCGCACTTGAAGGCTTACACATGTTACCTTCTTTCTTCCAACAAGTTATGATGGAACTATTTGCGGACCTGTCGGATAACGTATCAGTATATTTAGATGATATACTTATCTTTACAAAGACAGCACATGAACATGCTAAACTCGTTAAAGAAGTCTTAAATCGACTAAACCATGCCGAACTTAAGAGTAACGAGGACAAGTGTTCTTTTGCTAAAGATGCTATACACTTACTTGGTTACAAGGTATCTGCAGCAGGGGTAGAAATTGATCATGGCAAGAAACAATTTCTGATGGATTTATCAACACCGATTACTGGAAGAGATGTGAACTCTGTATGTGGGTTTGTTGACTTCGTCTCGGATTCTGTACCTCATCTTTCTCATTACTTAAAGCCTTTCAGTCACCTACGGCTGCACAAAGGACCTTTGGGAAAGCTCTGGACTAAAGAATGTGATGATGCATTTAAGCTATTCAAAAGTAAAGTAATGGACGCACCCATCATGCAATACTATGTGGATGGCGTCCCATTCCAAGTAGCAACCGACGCTTCAGATCGAGCGGTAGGTGGTGTGTTTTACCAAACGATAAATGGTAAACCACGCTACATACAATTCTTTAGCAAGAGTTATAATAAGAGTCAACGGAATTACCCTACCGTTAAACAAGAGCTCCTTGCTATAGTTACTGCGCTAAGACAGTTTAAAGACTACCTTTATGGAAGCTACTTCACTGTCGCCTGTGATCAAAAGTCTTTAACATATTTAAAGAACATGAATCCTGATTCACAGTTGGTGAGCCGCTGACATGACATTATTGCACACATACCAGGAATACATAATCATCTTCCTGACATGCTCTCTCGACTTGTCCCTGACTACCAGAAAACAGTTAAAAATTTATTAGCAACCGATTGGATGCTTAATGGTTTAACCTCGTTCAATCAAGATGGTGTCCATTTACTATTGATATGTTCGCCGCAGAACATAAAAAAACAGGTTTCTGATTATAGGCCGTTGACATCCTAAAGGTGATGCTTTTCAACTTGACATATCAAAGCATAATGCGTGGGTTAACCCACCTTGGCAACTTATCGCACAGTTGTTAAGTTATGTTAATATTACTAAATCTACCATTACGATGTGTTGTCCCTTACGTAGCTCCGACCCATGGATACGTGATTTAATTGATATGATACAAGACGAGCCTATCTATGTCGACCGTGAAACCGACACGTTCTTGTATCAGGGATCCTATTCTATTAAGACGACACCTTGGAAACACACCATCGTTTGTCGCATCGGTCCTGCAGGTACCACTAAGTGGAAACCCTCAACCGAGTTCTTAGCTAAACTAGAGGAGTCTGAGGAGTTTGAACAAAAGCTCAAGACTCGTACAACACATGCACCCAACAAGAATGCAGTCGATGTAATACCGATTGAGACGGTATTAGATCGTAAAAACATAGAACTAGCTAAGGCCATTGATCAAAGATTCAAAGCTCTAAGAGAACCTGAAGCTGGCACTCAATTACTTAAAGCGCTGCTTAAAGAACAGCCAGGAGTTGCGAAACAACCGAAGAAGATACTTCAACAATCTAATGTTGTCAATTATGTATCTCAGGAGTCTACCCCTCCTGATACTGAGGTTGCCCTTTCCAACAGGACTATGGTTCATCCAGCCAGCGTTACGCAGAATCTGACTGACTTAGAGGAGCTCGAAAGTAGAGTTAAAATTATACATAATTTAACGCATCGAGCATATGAGCATACTTATAAGATGGCTATTCGTGCAGGCTTGATCACCCGGCGCTGAAAGAAACCATACGTGAAATATACCGACGCTGTACTGATTGTGAAAAGAACCAGATCAAGCGCTAGGGTTGGGCACCCCTAAAAAGTGTGACAGAAGACCAACCGATGCGCCGAGTCATAGTCGATTTGGTTAAACTCCCGCGATCCAAGCATACCGGCGATGTATATATCTGTCACTTCTTATGTGTGGCTTCGGGCTATAACTTGCTTTATGCAATACCGAACAAACGCCCGCAAACAGTGGCAGAGTTATGCTGTCATGTCTTTATAGACTTCGGTTTCCCCCGAGTACTATGTTCTGATAACGGTAGTGAGTTTTATACCGACGTAATGGAGGCACTTATACTCGTATCAGGCATGACCTATAGGCGTGGTATAAACCTCAAATGCAGGGTTCAAATGAGACACGTCATAGAGAACTAAAGAAATTCTTCGAACTTACCTACTAATGAAGAACAACCATTGGCTATTCCCTTACCAAGTAGTAAACGTAAGGCACCTACATCGGAAATGGTTACTGGACCAAATACTAAACGACATAGAGAGTACAACATGAGTCTTGAACTCGTACATATAGGCACATACTTACTCGATAAGTCATGACCGAAACCGTTTTTACTTTGGTTTTCGCTTTACCAACTAGATCGTATCTTCACGTACGTCCGTAGTCCTAAAAGCTACTGGGGGCTATGAAGTAGTACGGCCTCCGGTCAGTCTAAAATATCAAGATCAAATGAGATAACACATTGATTTTTATTTGTATTTAAAATAATTTAATACAAGTTCTTTTTCCAATATTTCCACAGTGTTCTAAATTCACTTTGATAGTTCCAATAGCCTGAGTATTTGGTATGACTCATTTACTTGGACCTATTTGAGACGATAGTAGATGTAGGATATTATAAACTTAATTTCATAATCTCTGAACTACTACTTACAGGTTTTGGTCTTCCCGCCAATCTCCAAAATTAAATAAGTCTTTTTCTTTTTTTAACTTTTCTTCAGATGGAACTTTATTTATATTAGCTAATGTATTAACTTGACGTACGTTCTTATGTCTATCTACAAATTAGACATGTGGTCATGAACACTTAGTACCTCTAGTGAATATTATTTAATAAAGAACAGCTAGAGGTACGTCCTGTGTGATCGAGGATATTAAGGCTCTTACCAAGAGGCAGTTCCGATCATTCTTACACAAGCTACCACTGCTAAATCCTAGCTGACTTAAATTGTATCTTTGAATAGTTTAAAACAAAGAAAACAAGTTTAAAACAAAGAAATATCCATCGAAGTTTACATACGTAGGATAAGCAGCGGATCTGCTTGCATCATCGGTAGAAGTAAAGGGGATCATGGTGCACGTGTGTTCAAAGCTAAACATATTGTTGCCGACGCCTTGTCCTTCAACACCTTACGCAACAACTTATGTATAAGACGCCAAGGTGGGTTCATCCATGCATTGTATTTACTCCAGTCAAACTTAAACGCCCCGCCATCCTTGTCGTACGACCAGTATTGTCGAAGCTGAGCATTATGACTCGAGGCAAAGCGTCGACGTCATCTGGTCCAAAGCTTCTGGATCTGGTCAAAGAAATCCGGAAACAACTTCCAACATGACGTATAGAATATCGCGGGGTAGTTGATGTCCACCGTACCCTCATGAACACGACTCCACATGTCTGGCAGTTTGTTCATTTCTCCAGGTACATGTGTAATAGTAAAATTGAGCTGTGCAATAATATGATGCCAGCGCTGCAACATACTATTCAACCTTCAGCCGAGTGGTCATGTATATGAGAGCCTTATGGTCGGTGTGTACCGTAAACCGCTGTTCAATGAGGTGATCATGAAAGTGGACCAAAGCATAAGTAAGTGCTAAGAATTCTTATATCGGGGTTGTATATGTCTGTCGTGCCTTGTTGAGTGTCTTCGAAAAGAACATCAGGTAGTGTTTGCGACCGTCATCGTTTGAAACAGGGCGCCACCAATTCCATAATCGCTCTAACTCAAGTGGTACATCATCAACAGGAAAGTTCATCCTGACCGCCGATACGATAGCCTCCTTCATCTGATCCCACGCCCATTGATGTTCTGGTTTCCAACGATCCCCAATGGGCTCCTTTGGCTTAAGTTTAGAAAAGGTTCGGAGTGGAGCCACCTTGTGTGCAAAGTTCGGTAGATGCTCATGTAGAAAGTTTGATAACCCTAACGCCGAGGCAATATCTCTTTGGCATCTCGGAACTGGCCAGTCAATTAAGCGTTGCTGCTTCTCATGATCCACGTCAATGCCTTTAGCTGAGATCTTCTTGCCCAAAACCATCACCTCACGCACCGAAAAATGACATTTCTTCTGATTAAGTTTGAAGTTATTATCCGTCAAGCGTCGAATGACCTCTTGAACCGTAGCAATGTGTTCCTCATAATCGTTCGATGCAATTATCAGATCATCAACATAGCATTATACATCCAGTCCTGCCATCAAATTACTGATTGTACGTTGAAATTGGGACGTGAGTGTTGTCAATCCAAAGGGAGCCGACGTAAACACGAAAACATGTGTTGCGAATCGACGTGCACCGGTAACCGATGGTATGCGGCCGATAAGTCCAACGTGGTGTAGTAACGCTTGCCCTTCAAGTTGCTGATAATTTCGTTGACCTTCGAAAGTGTAAACAGATCGCCCGGAATAAGAGCATTAATCTGCCGCGGGTCTAAACACACGCGCACCTTAATCAGTTCACCCGAAGGTGTGAATGACGGTACTGCCAGCAAAGGAAGGTTAACGATCGATGCCGATGTTCGACGATTAGTGTTCTCATTTGTCTATTTGTTTCGTTACATGTGGTTTGTATTTGTCAGATACAAAATTTCTTGTTTGTCGACGTAGGCCCAAGAGTTTATCTCGAAGAATAGGAAGTGACACCTCACTACCCGGGAGTGTGCATCGAGCTGCATCCAGAATAGTGTCATTCGCATCCAGATATTGGCGTAGGCGTGCACGTATATCATCTGGCTCGGACAAGTCTGGGGTCATTTGAAAATTAATTGGTTCCAATAGTTCGTCCATAACATTACAATTAATCTCTGGAAATGGAGATACGAGTCCGGTTAAGCTTAATCCCAATTCACCCATAATATCCATACCCAATATTATATCAAAGTTATCCGGTAGGTTCATAAGTTCAAATGTACAACCCTCAGTAGCCGCGGACCCGTACTGGACCTTTGTTGCTTGTGTTTTACCCAAGCGTGGAATCCTGAAGGCTCTGTCCGCCAAGTATATATAACTATCCTTGGCCGGTGGTGTAATAGAGAGGTATGCCTTAGCTGCAGATGCCTGAGTGATGACTGAACGGTTGGCCCCCGTGTCAATAAATGTGCGCATGTCATGTCCGTTTACTTGTAAATTAACATTTACGCGGTTGTCAGTAGGAAACAGTTTAACTTTTACTGCAAATATTCTTGTTGCCGTACGACCAAACGACATGCACATGTTCACATCAGGCACTCAGCCTGTCAATTCGAATCTGTCCTAACTTCCCAACCATCGGGTGCCTGCCCGTCGTCCATCAACTCATCGTCACATACGACTCATCGACCAAATCATGAATGTGCATCACTACAGTCTCCCCCGTCTCGATGGTTGGTTGATCAGGCATAGGGATAATATTATTTATTTCAAAAATATTTATTTCAAAAATGACAAGTATGTATGTTGCAATGTATGAACATATGGTATGGCTCTCATAGTTGCTGTAGTGGTTCAGGAAGGATTGATGGGAAGAAGTGGACAGTAAATTCCCGTTTGGAGCTTTGGCCAAGTGAGTTGACAATGGAAGATATGCGCTGAGTCAATTCGGGCCGGTGTTGACAAAACACTGTTATTATCGAATGTTCCATATATTCGCTTGCTAACCTACAAAGTAGAGTACCCACCTCTGTGGTACGGATCGGGTCTACGCCGTGTAGTGCCGCGTAATGGGTTGGTGCAGAGTATGAAATACCGAGAAGGACCAGGTTATCCGTCATAATCCGGTCGAAGAGCGAGGACGGGGGTAAGCCAATGCCGTACCAGACCATGGATGAATTTGGTATGTGTTGGCTGGCCTGGATCGGAAGTATCATAGGCGGAACCAACAAGCGCGACGATTTGGTTTGAACCGAAGTTTGGAAGTAGTACTTCAACAGCGTGTTTAGCCGGGGTATGGGGAACATCTGTTGATGTGTCAGGGACGGGTGAGGGTACGGTGGTTCTTCAACATACTGGAGAAAAGATCCAAGGTGTTCGTGGAGGGTCCAGATACCGTGCAAGTCCTGGCACTCCTGTAATTGGTGAAGGAGGTCAGGGCCAATGGGCGGCAGTTTTGGACCTACCAGGATGCGTCGAATCAGTTGTTGGATGCATTGAAAGTGGCTGGTAGTGAACTTGCAGCTACCGGGGCAGACAGGGCAGAGATAGCCGTCGGTGCGGTAGTCGAGCAATGTGAACATGTACGTATTCGTTACAATCATAGCACGGAGCCGGATTGGTGTAGACTCAAGCAACGGTTGAAGCTGTCGTGTCTGGCTGTGTCTCGGTTTGAGGTTGGCGGATTGCCCATAACCAGTTGGTAGTAGTATTGGCGCCGGGCCATTGCCGCGATCTCCTTGTTGGACCAACGTTTTGTTGAGTTCTTCCTGATGTCGTCACAGCATTGGCGGAGGGCTACATGGTTGGGTGTACGCCCGCCCGTGGTTTCGTGTACAGTTTTCAGGTGAGCATAGATACTGGGAAGCGCAGTGATGGTTTGTCGTAGGCCCAGGCGGGTTGCGTCAGAGGGGTAAGTGGATTTGTGCTGGCCATTGAGTCGAGTTGTATTCCCAGGCAATCTCCGAGGTAGTCTACGAATGGTCGCGCGGGAAGCAGGCCGCAAAAGTGAAGTAAGTTTGTTTGATGTTTGGGAAACCGAGGGTATTTAGTGCCCGTGATGATGGCTGCTGCTTGGATGAGTGTTGAGTTAAAGCGCTCGAACAGAGGGTCCAACGCATCCTTCCATATAAGCGGAGCCCAGGCAATAATGTTTAGCCCATATGTAGCCGTGTATAGGATGAATGTTCTGAACATCACCAGTTGGTTGCGGGGGTGTCACCAGCTGAAGTCATGGAAGCCATAAGCGCGGAAAGAGGCGATACCCAGTGACAATGCTGCAACCAGGGATTCCATATGTCTGGCGAGGTTGATTCCTGGTACTCCGTGAGAGAGTGGGAACCCCAGATATTTGGAGTGTTTCAGTTCGGCATGTGTGGGCGCTATTTTCAGGGGGAGGTAACGTGTGTTTCAAGGTGCGTCTACAAGCGTCGGCGTGATAAGCTCACCATTTATACGGAGGGTTGGCGCCGCGTGTCGCAAGTCAGTAGATCGTACTCGGGGTTTAAAAACACCTTGTTCGAGGCAGATTTGCGTCCCCACGCATCAATGTCATCTAAGAAGGGCTGGAGCGAAACCGATCGAGGGGCTTGGATCCGTGTGTCATCAACAAATAAATAAGAGCGGAGGATCTTGGGCCGAAATTGTGCTAGCGTGACAGCTGTAAACTTCGATGGAAATTACTAGGTTTCAAACTATATTAAACTAAAATACAATTTAGTCAGTTCGGATTTAGCAGTGGTAGCTTGTGTAAGAATGATCGGGACTGCCTCTTGTTAAGAGCCTAAATATACTCGATCACACAGGGCGTACCTCTAGCTGTTCTTTATTGAATAATTTTCACTAGAAGTACTAAGTGTTCATGACCACTTGCCTAATTTGTAAATAGACATAATAACGTAAGTCACGTTAATCCATTAGCTGATATAAATAAAGTTCCATCTGAAGAAAAGTTAAAAAAAGAAAAAGACTTATTGGATTTTGGAGATTGGCGGGAGGACCAAAATCTATAAGTAGTAGTTCGGAGATTATAAAATTTAGTTTATAATATCCTACATCTACTAATGTCTCAAATAGGTCCAAGTAGACGAGTCATACCAAATACTCAGGCTATTGGAGCCATCAAAGTGAATTTAGAACACTTTGGAAATATTGGAAAAAGAGCTTGTACTAAATTATTTAAAATACAAATAAAAACCAATGTATTATCTCAATTGATCTTGATATTTTAGACTGACCGGAGGCCGTATTTCTACACAGCTAAGGAATCCATGTAGATAATAGAGAGCTGGGGGCTGACAATTGAGCCTTACAGGATGCCATTCGTTCTATGGAATAGAGACGAGAGCGTGCAGCGGTATATCACTCGGGTAGGGACCCTCCCAAACAGCGCGCGGAGGGAGTTGATCCATATCACCGTCCACTAAGTCAACCCGGGGTCGGAAATTAGTACCCGATCCGTGAGTCCCGCGTGTCGACGTGCTTGTAGCCGAGGTGCGTTGAACTATAGTCCCACCATTTTGTGTGTGGCTAACTGTGCTAGCTTGGACCGGTACACGTCGTAAGTTAGGACAACGACTCGCGTATCCTGGTCCCGGCGGAATGTTTTGTTCACATGAACGACAACGAGCCCGTGAGTTTGAGATATGCGGAGCATGCGGATTAGTGCGTGTACTCGCTTTTGTACGCAAATGTGAACGTGATCGCGAGTTGCCTGGAATTTGTAGAGGACGCGAACACTTGTCCTGGCGATTTTCTTCGGGTTTGTCAATATTCACACGGAAGACGTCGCGCATCATTTCAGACGAGTAGTTTTGCCACTGTGGATGCATTCAAAGAGTATCCCGGTAGTACGCTCTACCTGCAGCTTGGCGTATAAGATTAATCATGCCATGGTTGCGGTATACTTGTAGGGGGTTGTCATAGTGTCGAATTTCCATGAACTCCACCTGGCGTTCAAAATCACGAATCTGAGTATTAAGCGGTACCGACGGTTTCAGCTTCATGCATGCTAACACTTGGCGGTATGCATTATCCTTCAAGTTTTGTTCTTGTGTACGTACAATAAAAGCAGTCGCATCTTCAAATGTCATTCTGTAACTTTTGTTCGTTTTCTACAATAAAATCTGATAGCGCCTTAAGAGCCCCTTCATGCTGTAGAGCTCGGTGGAAACCCATTTGCATGTGAATTGGCTCTAACTTGTGAAGTCACGCATTTTTATGCCAGTCCAAGATAAACGCGTGTAACTGTATCTTCTGCGGATTATCCAAACAATAGTTACCCTGTTTGTTGGGAGGGCATTCCTTCGGTGTTCGTTTGTCAATCATTATTGAACACATCATCAGAGTCTCATTGGACGCATGAATTAGTCCCTGTAAAGCGCGCACATCATCTATCCGTCCATCTGCTTCTGCCTGCATCATGCGTTGTGTCAGCTAAAAAACTTGCAATTTCATTTCGGCCGTAGTCAATGCAGTAAAACTAGGCTCCATAGGTTCCAAGCTTTTATGATGTTTCACTGCCTGCGGGTCTACCAAGTATCATGATGAACAGGAAGGTGCTTGCGGTATGGAATCGTCTCAATAGAGACATTTGCCGCGTTCTGAGAATTCTCCTGTAATTCATTTGGTGAACGTGGTTTGCGGTGATGTTACAACTTATCACGAAATAAGTTCGTTGCCATACAATTCTGGTTCATCTGTTGGTGCGAGGACTTCACCACTCTGCGGAAGGCATCAAAGAAACTCTCTGCCGACGACGATAAATTTCGGGGAGCGTTCATATCCAAGTGTAAATCCACCGGTTCAGGCGATTTTACCAAAGTCTTCGAGTCCTGATACCGATCCGGGCCAGTAGGCGGCATCTCTTTAGGGGTCGGAATTGTTCGTGCTTGTGCTCTGCGAGAAGTATGGACATTATCGTTCGATGACTGATACCAATCCGCACCATTAGCCGGCGTCTCTTCAGGGGTCGGAATCGTTTGTGCACAATTGTGAGCGTTCTGCAACAACCGCTCTCTGCGAGTAACATAGACATTACCGTATTGTACCACCTGAGGTATAGGCTTTGTACGTCCAATTTTACGTTTCACAGGGCAGAGTTGGTCCTTGTTGTTAGTCTTTTTGTCAGATATCTGGCGAGTGGGTGTCGACCCTGCTGGCGTTGGGTATTGAGAAGCCCAATGTTGTTGCACTGCCTGTTCAGGCCGAGTCTCAGAAAAATCTTCACTCACTGTCACTTGGTCTAAGTTCTGGGATATATACGTGTCAATATCTGTCAGTGACAATTCATGGAGTTGGCGAAGTTGCTCTTAAATTAGATTAATATTGTCCATGGCATCCTGCACATGCATCATCGTATTCAGGTATCCTACTACATTATAAATTTAATTTGGGGACTGTTGAAGCTTATCCAGGGTTTTAATTGAGTATTGGCCCTCGAAAAGTCGCTACCTTCTTGGCATCTTCAGGTACAGGTTCCTTGGCAAGTGCTGTCTCCACCTTATTGCATAGCTCAGTTAACTGGCGAAGATTCCCAGTCAACCGTTTGAACAATCGATCAAAAGCTTGCTTGCCCACCGTAGGCAATGGTCTAGCCTTGGATTCCGTCATTGTTGAAATAATAAATAAATTAAACTAAGTTGTTTCTTAGTTGAACTGACATTTAAAAAAAGTAGCATAATAAATACAGTAGTTCGGCCACTTAAAAATGTGGTCAAAACCTAGTGACACTTAATTAAGAGTGTTAAGTCTGAAATAAGTGAACTCAGTCGGAAGTGCCGATATGGACGGCGCGTTTACTGTATTTATTAATCACGTCTTTGTGTAAGATGAGATTTTCTCTAACAACGGCAGATTGTGAAAATCTCCGTATCTAAGATTTCGTTCTCCTAGATACTAAATAATATTATCCCTAATAAATGATGATACTCGGTGAGTCATCATTCTATCTCACTAAATTATCTAATACGGTCCTCGGGACCGATCATCAGTAAATCCTCTTAGGTCTGAGCCTCTGGGTCTGCCGCTCTTAGGCCTGAGCCTCTAGGTCGGCCGCAGTAACTCCTCCTAGATCTGAGCCCCTGGTTCAGGCTCAATAAATTCTCTTAGGTCCGAGCCTCTGGTTCGGTCCTAGCTTCTTCTCCCTTAGGTCCGGTTCTCTGGTCCGGGTCTAGGAACCCATCTACGGTACTTTGTCCACAGTCATCCCCCATTGCCGCAATATGCAGTGACAATCTTTGTCTTGGTCGTCAATCGCATATACTGGCGCCGTATCGCCAGAGATCGCAACTATGTGGCTACTACCCTTTCACACTCTATGCAAACGGCTTGCCTCTACGGAATTACCTTCCATTATTCAGATTTTGCTTGTCAAGTTGCGTGTACTTGTTGCCCGGGGGAGTGTACCGATTTCTTTAGACGGTTGGGCTTTGGACAGAATGTCCAAGGGTACCGACTGTCTCCGATCCCGCCCGCGTTGTCCAGGAAAGGTCAATCGCGGTGCTGGATGTCTTACCGCACACGACGAGCATATTACATATTTATTACTGAAAGCGTAAGATTTTCTAAGTTTCCCTGTCAACTTTATCACCGATTTTTTGTCCGTCCCCAAAATACGTCGGTGACGCTAAAAATCGTCCGTGACGCTATTTGAGATTCCCATGGAGTCCCTCCTCATTTCAGAAGGAAAGACCACATTTATTTGTATAATTTTGTTTTTGCTTTTGTTTCAAAAAAGGGCGCAGATATTTTACCAATATTTCTATATATCTACAATTAAGCGCTTTCAGTCCCCGCGGCGTCTCAGCCGTGTTTCATTATATACTGAGACCTTCAGGATTTTACTACTTACAAAAAAATAGAAATGAAACCCTTTTTGTAGAAAATATAACTTTAAGAATATAAATTTATCTTACAATGCTCACATTCCAACGAAGTAGGATGTAATTTTTAAAATTTTAGAACGATTTTAGATTGGATCGCTGGAAGTCGAAGTTCGAAACAGGTTTTATTCATGAATTAAAAATAAATAAAAATTGGAGCCTAAATGGCGATTTGCTGTAACATTTGAACTACTAGTATTTGAGAGTCGAGACTCGAGAGTCGAGGCCTACTTAGTTTGTATTTTGCCATTTTGCAAGATTGCCCAATTTTAATATCAGATCTTACAGCAATGAAAACAACGGAATTCAAGGCTATGATAGTTTGCTGATTGTGCTCGTAGTTCGCATCCAGTAATATTTCTTATAAATGTATATACACTCTAGTAGTAGAGTGTAGGTTGTAGAACGACTAGATTACTAGAATCCCGAGATCAAAATTGTGATTTAAAAAAAAAAGTGTTTGATTTTGCTCATCTGGATTCTGGCATTTATGCTTTTTTTGGTTGTAAAATTGAATCGAAATGAGGTTCCCGATCTCGGATTCCCAGAAAATTCAGCCCTCTTTTCCAATATGACCGCAGGAGTAGTTTTTTGTTCAAGAGAAATTTGCTGAGGCGAGTCCTTTTTTTGTGTCGCGAAGTTCGAGCCTCTCTAGGCGGCCCTTTCGTCGACAAAAGGCGAGCCAAGAGGTGCAACGAGTGTGTTCGCCGAGCCATCGAGTTGTAGGCAGCAAAGAGTGGTTTTAGTCTACGGTCCTATTGGACAAAGAACGCGGTTATTTTCAACTTGAGCCCTTGGATGCAAATGTCCAATAGAATTTGCTAATTCGGTTTTTATGTCATGTACAATTTACCGGTCGCATTGTGTTTTTTGTCATGTGCAATAAAAAAAGTCAATTTATATATATATATAACAAATAGCCAATACATAGGTGCAGAGAATTCGGTTTTGTATTTAATTTTTATGGTTCATATTTACCGGTCTTGTTTTTTATTTGGTTTTTTTGTCATGTACGATTTGCCGGTCGCATTAATTTTTACCAGTTTTGTATAATTACCCGACTTTGTAGAACCAATGGGATTCTGAAGTTCATGTTTTATCATTGGCTTGAAAAGGTTCAATTTCGCGTATGTATCCTGTAGAAAAGAAAACGACCCGTTTTCAAACTTGGTGGTACAAACAGATATCATTTCTGTAAATTGTGTTTTTTTATATAAATTACTCCAGTTTTCGAGTGCAAATAGTCTCTATTTATGATTTATATACAAACGATTTACAATTCGACATCGATTGCAGATTAATTTGATCTGTACCAGATTCTAGGTCAATTTGAATATAATATAGAACAGAAAAGAACAGTTTGTTTTCCAGATGTATTTAGGACATTTTAAATTAATATGACAAAAAGACCGGTACATACATGACAACAACAAGGTAAATCTAACCGGTCAAATATATGTCGATTTTAACCCCCGGTCGCAGGCTGGCCTCGACTTCTACTTGAGGGGTCGAGGACTCCCTCGAGTCCTCGATACTAAATGGGAGGGAGTTCTCGATACTAAATGGTTTTGAATTTTGTTGGTTTTTTATATTTTTTTATTTATCAAAAAGCCTAAAAATCAAAATCAAAATGGGTCACTGAGGCCTGAGCCTCTGATGAGGTACATATTCTAGAATTGGAAATTGAGAAAACCACGGTGTTTTGTGCTGAAAAAAAAAACTGAATCAAATTTGGGGTTTAGACATAAATGTTCAGGTATATACTGGTTCAAATTAGAATCTAGGATCATCTTGACGACTACATAGGTATACTGTACGCTTCATATTTTATCTGATTATGATTGATTACTCAAAAATAGGCCTAAGAAGATGATTTGACGACAAAATTGCCTTTTCTTGGCATTTTTTTTGGGTATATTGATGAGAAAACCAGCGAAAATAGAGTTTTGTCAAAAAGAAATTAAATTCCAATTTGAACCATATATTTTTTAAATACATACCGAATATTTATATACAGAAGCACAATTTGATCCACAGTCTTTTTCAGTACAAAGTATCCGATTCCAAATTTCCATAATTTCCTCAATTCCCAATAATAGCGCATCCACCTTACTTCTATTTATATTTTATCTGAGAATGTCTATGTTGATACTTTGCAATAAAAGTAATAAAGAAATATACAAAAGCAACTTTTGTTTTAAAACGAAAAGGATAACGGTTGGTTTTTATTGAAATAAATAAATTGTTAGATCACAAAATGTATAATTTAGAATGCTATGATACCATATTTAAATATTTTTGCACAAAAAGGCTTCGTCTGTTGTTTATTTGTTTTGCTTTTTATTTAGAAGAAAACACAAAAGTGACCTTGTCTATACGACACCCGTCACTATAAAATTATTAATTTCTGAGGCCCGGAGCCCGTGTCCTAAGCCACATCCGGTCCATTCGCAAAGGAAGGGTCTATATTTATTTTTGGCCCAAGTACCGAACTATTAAGCGTGTACACTTAGAAAAAAAATTTACCGATACAATAGTCAAGTATTAGTTTCGGTGCATAATGTACACCTATCACCTGAAATAGAATACAACGCCTCAGATTAGAGAGAGCCAACGTTCTGTTAACCCTGTGGGCATGAATTCGTGGATCCATACTTCTGAATATTATAAAAAAATATCGGTTCAGCCTTTTCTACATTATGCAAAAGAAGGCTCTGTATGAATACATTATGCAAGAGAAGGCTCTGTATGATCGTGCACTGTAGTTCAACAATGTTCAATTTTGGTTGGTCTCGTTCTGTTTGTAAAGTTTTATAGCCTTCTTCTAAATTATACAAGAGAAGGCTATGTATGATCGTAAAGACGTGCACTGTAGTTCAACAATGTTGAGTTTTGTTTTGTCCCGCTCTGTTTGTAAAGTTTCATTGCCTTCTTCTAAATTGTACAGGAGAAGGCTATGTAAATATGATCGTGCATTGTAGTTCATCAATGTTGATTTTTTTTTTGCCCCTCCAAGGGATTTTGTCCTGTTCTGTGATTTCATTAACCGCCAATTTGCTTTTTAGAACATAAAATTACTCAATTCATATAAATAGAAGTACCAGGGCTCGGGCATTATAGTGACGGGTGCCGTATAGACAAAGTCCCTGGAGAAAAAAAGTTGAAGTTCGGATACTTTTGGCATCCATAAGTACAAAACCTTTCATGGAATCTGATTTATTGATTGATTTAAAAAATGAATAAACTAAAAAAACTACAGATATACAATTAGCGGGATACCAACGGGCCACAACTGCCCACAAGTGGGAGACACATCCAATAAATATTTACCATCAGTCGCTCGCGTTCTCTCTGTCCAGGCGTCCAGCATGCAAGAAAGGGTGTAAATTCGACGCAAAAGCTTAAAGCGAGGGCCCATTGAGTCCAGGTCACCAAACCTCTGTAGAGTAGGGTCAGCCGGCCAGGGGGCGGCGGACCAAAACCTTAGGACAACGGCCCTTTTCAAGTTTTCAGCAAAATCACGGACGTCAGACTTTCTGAATAAAAATATAAACTAAATAATTTAGAAGGCGATGAAATAAAAATAAAATAGTCCGCCAGTCCGGCACTGGTGTCAGTGATGACTGACGGTCAGTCGAAAGGCCCACAGGGCACGGCCCCAGTAGGGGATATTCGCCAAATATTTCATAGGCTATTGAAATCAAACAAATATTTTTATTAAAATATTTTACAACAAAACAAAAGAAACATATTTTGTTCAAAAGAAAAAACACACAACAACGTTGTTGTTTTGCTAAAAAAACTCAAAAAATAGTAGATTTTATCCAGAGCAGAGTGAGAAACAGAATCCAATAATATATATATTATAAAACTATGAAAAGCGGTGCGTCCTAAAAATAGAAAGAGCTTTTTGTATTGTTGTTTTTCAAAAAAAATAAAAATGAAGACAGAAGACTTGAAGTCAGTGAAGGGCAAATATCTTTTGTTTTTAAGAAAGAAAAAAAAAAGTGATGAGACCCATAACCTAAATACATATTTAAAAAATATATACATACAGAGGCTATGCCGCTATTTAGTAAATATCGTGACATTGTCAGACA
The DNA here is from genome assembly GCA_001586965.3 of Sphaeroforma sirkka. Classification (NCBI taxonomy): domain Eukaryota; class Ichthyosporea; order Ichthyophonida; genus Sphaeroforma; species Sphaeroforma sirkka. The sequence continues at coordinate 169,594 of LUCW03002621.1, read as the reverse complement.
GAGATAAATATATGGGGGAATAAAATAAATACATAGTACAACTACTCTCCCGAAGGATGTCAATGGCCCGAGGCCGCCGAAGGGCCCGGAGGCTGCGCGAATTAAAAAAAAATCATCCAGTACGACTGTACTTACATATTTACAGTATTGCATTTGCCAAAACGACTTTAATTATACGACATATATCTTCAGTTTCGAAAAGTCTAAAACAACACTAGGAGGGATAATATGGCCACCTATGTAAGCGTACATATATATTCTTAGTGGTCGCCCTCATACATTCAGTTGTAAACTGTGTGCACAAAAAGAAAGTCTTTTGGATTTGCAATAGCTGTAGGAGTTAGGAGCGCAGCTTGCTGAGATCACAAAAGTATCTCACGATGGCAAACGAAACACCAGACGCCGGCTCGGATTCGGCGATCCCCGATATCAATGTAGTCAACGGATTGACGACTGCTTCTAATACTACAGAGCCAACCGACGCACAGGATGAAGCTATTGTGGATGAACCCGTCTCAGCTGCGGCAGAGGAGCTACATTCAGAGCCTAAAACTACAGCTGGAGAGGAATTAACTATAAAAAAGGTTCCAAGTATACATGATTTACCTAATTGTGAACCCTCTAAGCCCACATCGGTTGATGTTCCAATGGCTACAGGCGACGGCGGAGACAATGACTACAAAAACTTAACCCAAGAAGCAGCTCTGCGTAAGTTAGAATCGAGTAAGGATGGTCTTACTACTAAAGAGTATGAAAGAAGACTGCAACAATATGGACCAAATGCATTGCCCACTAATGAGAAGAACAAACTATGGGAGTTTTTCAAGTTCCTCTGGAATCCTTTAAGTTGGGCTATGGAGGTTGCTGCCATACTGTCAATCATTTTATTGGATTACGTAGACTTCGTTCTTATCATTATCCTCTTGCTACTAAATGCCGCGATCGGTTACAAGGAGGAGGCTGCAGCTGGTGATGCTATTTCCGCACTAGCAGCGTCACTGGCACCAAAGGCTAAGGTGTACCGAGATGGAGCTATAGTCACAATTGAAGCGATAAATCTCGTCCCCGGTGATGTGATCCTGGTACGGCTAGGGGATGTAATTCCCGCAGATATTAAATTGCTCGGGGAGGATCACCAAGAGCCATGTCAGATTGATCAGGCAGCACTAACGGGCGAGTCATTGCCAGTTAAAAGGTTTGTTGGAGAATGCGCCTATTCCGGTTCAACTGTGAAGCAGGGAGAAACACTTGGATTGGTTTACGCAACCGGTGCCAATTCTTTCTTTGGAAAAGCGGCTGCACTCATAAGTGGTACCGAGAATCCTGGGCATTTGCAACAGGTCATGACAACCATTGGTGCAACTTGCATTATAACCATTATAATTTGGGCTGTCATTGAGCTGGGTGTTCAGTTTGGTCACTACGATCATGGGTGTTCTCTGGGGAGCCAAGGCTCGTGTCCTACACTATCCAATCTGCTAGTTATTATCGTGGGAGGCATCCCTATTGCAATGCCCACGGTGCTGTCCGTCACGCTCGCACTTGGTGCCAGTGCTCTCGCCAAACACGGGGCAATCGTATCACGCTTAACTGCCATTGAAGAAATGGCCGGCATGGATATGTTGTGCTCAGACAAGACTGGAACACTTACTCTCAATCAACTGAGTGTGGACAAGCCGAACTTGAAAGCTCAAGAGAGCGCAGGATTCACACAAGGCGATATTTGCCTCTATGGTGCATTGGGAGCTAAAATAGAGAACGAAGAACCAATTGATCTGTGCTGCCACGAGGCATACGACGGAAAAGATACACTTTGGGACAAGTACACATGCATCAAGTATGTGCCTTTCAACCCGAACGACAAGCGGACAATCGCGACTATCAAACCCAAAGACGGCAGTGAAATATTCCGCTGCACCAAGGGCGCTCCGCAGGTAATCTTGAAAATGGCTCACAACTACGAAGAGATCAAGAACCAATTCGAGGACACTATTCTGGAGTACGCTGGTCGCGGTTATCGGGTAAGTTGTATACGGTCTTGTCGTAGTGTTCGCTGCATTTATCCTTCGCTAAAGAATAACGTGCGTATGGCTAGAGAAAAAGGTACTGATGCTCATACAAGAGCATTTTGGAAGACAAGATGTAGCATCCCAACCAGCTTTTTGTACCTCTGCTTAGAAGCATCAATAGTTCGTATATCTGAATTAGTGAGCGGCACATTCATCAGACAGAATAATCTACGGCAAACACAACGCGGTTCTTCTAAACTAACTGACTTGCTATTTCGTTTTTAGGCTTTGGGAGTCGGCAAATCAATGGGCGAAGACAGTGAGAAATGGGAGTTTGTGGGACTTATTCCTATTTTCGACCCCCCTCGTCATGATACCAAAGACACGATCGAGAAGTGCATTGAATTGGGTATTGGAGTCAAGATGATTACAGGGGATCAGCTTCCCATCGGTATTGAGACAGCCAGACAACTAGGTATGGGAACAAACATGCACACAACCGAGGTACTCAACGAGGGGCATGGCGAACACAAACTTATTAAAGGAGCTCTCACACTCGACGATCTCATCGAACAAGCTGACGGCTTCGCTGAGGTCTTCCCTGAACATAAGTACGAGATTGTCGCTCGCTTACAGAAGATGGGCCACATCACAGCAATGACTGGTGATGGGGTGAACGATGCCCCGGCTTTGAAGAAGGCTGACATTGGAATTGCCGTTGCAGACGCTACCGACGCCGCCCGAGCGGCATCGGATATCGTACTAACAGAAAGTGGACTTGGTGTGATCATCCATGCGATTATCGAAGCCAGGAAGATCTTCGGAAGAATGAAGTCATACGCCAAGGTACGGATACAGACTTGACTGAATTATACTCTCCGGGTGAAGTTTTCACTAAATTGTCGCAATTTTTGCATGTATGCGCAGTATATACTTATTTGTTTGTTTGGAGTGATAATGTATCAGAGACTGAGAATTTATGTTTTTGAAGTCTTCGTTTAAATGTCTCCAATTTGCCTGTGCATGCCGGGTATTGCTACGTGTGTTTCACGCTAACAAAGTCTAACATCATGCATGTTAAACCGAGCTAGTTTACGACCATGATTACTCACGTTTACCTCTCCACCCCCCATCCCCCCCTCTATCATAACAGTACACCATCGCCATGACGTTCCGTATTTGCTTCACCTTCGGTCTACTAACTACCATCTACGACTGGTACTTCCCCACCATCCTGATTGTGCTGCTGGCTATCTTCAATGATGGTGCCATGATTTCACTTTCCAAAGATCGTGTTTCACCCAACCAAAACCCGGATGCGTGGTTCCTGAAGAAGCTGTTTATTGCGGGACTTATCTACGGCCTATACCTAACCCTGTCCTCCTGGGTCCTCTTCTATGTTGCGTCACACACCAACTTCTTCGAGGGCGGGTCAGCTCTGAACCTTTCACCATCGCTGTACTACACAGACTCATCGAACTACTGTCTGACACAAACTGACGCCACCACCGGCGCAATCATCACAGCCGGAACCCAAGCCTACACGCTGTGCGTTACCGAAGTCACCTGGGAGCGACAGAGTCGACTTCGTGCGTTGATGTACAGTCAGGTGTCCATCAGTGGCATGGCTCTGATCTTCATCACACGCACGTCTAAAATCTCGTGGATGGATAGACCAGGTATATCCATCTTGGCGGCCTTCATATTCTCTCAGGTAGTGTCTTCACTTATCGCTGGCTTTGGGTTCGATGGCTACGAACGACCCAACCCATCGCAGTTATGTGTGTACTGCGAGGACTACACCGCAGCCGCACCCATTCCCGGAGAAAACGAGAGTAGGTTCAATGCATCCTTGTTGGGGTGCGGAATTTGGGTGCTGATCTCCTGGATCTGGTGCATTATATGGTATGTGCCCATGGATCTAATCAAGATAGTGTTACAGTACGTTATGGACGAGGAGAAGCCCGTGTTCTTTGTACAGAAGGATGTGGTCAACCCCCACTTCCAAGGTTCCATCTCACGCGCCTCCTCTTTGGGCCGTCCGCGCAACGGTGCTTCAGTCTCGACTGGAAATCCACGCGCGAGCCGTGTGGTAAGAGGGAGTGTGATGTAGGTAGGGTGATTGACAATGCCATTTGATATCTGGAGTCAGAGCTCGAACTTTGTATTTGGCTTCACAGGATACACGTGTGGGTATTGGTTAAGATGATAATGGTTGATTGACTAGCGCTCCGTCTAACTTTAGAAGAAACGTCAATAAAAATTGACACATAAGAGTACTTAAAATAGGCAGCGTAATGCACGGGGCCGTGGCGATGAGAAAGAGTGTAGTCCTGTGCTGATTTTAGTATTTTGCATTATCTAAGCAAATAAACAGTTGATATACATGACTATCTTGGCAATTCTGGTTTATACCGATGAAAGGAAAGGAAAGTCTCATGACGTGCTAGCAAGTCATCGTAAATGGCATTCAGTGGTGGTACGCCTGTCGATATGAAGGTATGTTCGAAATGAAACGAGCATAAAGTGCTTGGTAGTGCAGTAGTCGTAGAGATGCAATAGGACTGACTGGTAGTCGATCAAAATTATGACTGTTTAGTTTTATAGCTTCGCCAACAGTTTAGCTTTCATGGCAATGTGTCTAATTTAGGAGGCTATGTACTTTTTTTAGATTAATTGCGCACCCAGCAAGCCAATCGCATTCAGTGTACAATGTCTATCCCTCGCGCTCTACTGCATTACATGAACAACCTTCTAGCGACGGACGGAATTCAAACAACTAAATCACAATACACTAGTGATAATAATATGACACTATGGTCGTACAAGTATTTGCATTTGTTATTAATATCCATACACCTATTCCTGTTTGACGAACGAGATGTCGCGTCCTTCGAATGTAGGCGTTAGGCCTTTCTCCTCCAGCCATTCGCTATTGAACGTTGTAGCTCTGTACCTCTCCCCACTGTCGCATAGTATTGTACACACAGTGATAGGGATTTTCGCCTCCGCTCCCTCGTGCACCGCACTCGCTCCCTTCATGTTTAGTGTGGCCAGAAAACAGATTCAGGAATTGAATTATCGGATGGAGATCGCAAATTTGTAATTCAGAAAGATAATGTCAAACAAAACTTTTGGCGTTTGGACAGTGTATAGTTTCTTTTATTTGGCTATCCCTGATCACCGTGGTAAAGCCGTAGTATAGTAAAACAGGAGAACAAATTCGTCCAGCAGCGAGAGATATGCTAAACGGGTTAAAGGTGCGAGGAACAATTCGGGCACGACCCCATAGTGGAGGAGTGTAGTGTTTCGGTGCATCTATGTCTAAATTCAAATATCAGGCCTGCCAATATTGCGACAACACATCAAACTGCGACCATCGGCCAAATACAATTTCAACACACCTTCGTAGTAGACCACTGTTTGGCGAGATGTCGGACTAGTTTCACGGCACCCACACAGTTGAGGGCGGCGGAGGGACCGACGAACAAGCCCTCATTTCTCAGCAGAAAGTGTGCCATTTCAACAGCCTCCGTATCATTGCCCCTGAAAGAGTGTGCAGCACTAATAGCTGAATTTGCTTGCGTTATAGTACAGCACTAATGGATGAATTTTGCTTGCGTTATAGTACAGCACTAATAACTGAATTTGCTTGCGTCATAGTACAGCACCAATGGATAGTTGTTGCTTGCGTTATAGTACAGCACTAATGGATAAATTTGGCTTGCGTTATAGAGCACTAATGGATGAATTTTGCTTGCGTTATAGTACAGCACTAATAGCTGAATTTGCTTACGCCATAGTACAGCACTAATGGATGATTTTTGCTTGCGTTATCTACCTGCCTGTTTTGGTTGTTTTCAACTTGGCGAGATTTTTATATGGGGGTTTATGTGCCTGGGATCACTTATGCAGTCACTTGCAAGGGTATAATAACGCACATCATTGAAGATTCCAATATATATATATACTATCTAGTGGCCAGTAAACTTCGCTGCGGACATGTATCGTCAAATATGCTTATTACAAATGTGATCACCTTGACAGGTGTGCCGAAGTTTTTATGCTTCAAATGTACCAGAAATACGCTCGGTATGTACTTTTTCCTTTTATGGCTTAGTTTGATGTAAGGTGCTTAGTTGTACCAGAATGCTATGGTAAATTAGTTGCAATTACCCACCTCCCTCCAGGGAGAAGCAAATTGCACGGCTCATATGTGAAGACTTGCGATGTTACGATACGTTGGAGCGTTCACGAAGAAAAAAATGGAACATTAAATTGCCACAGTTTCGATGTAGAAGTAATGCTGATTATGGGAATGAAAATAGATGTCAAAGCGATTTTGAGCTCATACAGCAGATCGGTGTTTATATATATATATATATATATATATATATATATATATATATATATATATATATATATATATATATATATACATATACATATACATATACGTACACACACACACACACACATATATATATATATATTATATATTATAATATTAATATATATGTATATATATATATATATACATATATATATATATATATACATATAAAATTTTAAATAGTACCTGAATGCCCCGTCGACACTGGCTGTCTTGAAGTTTGCAGTCTCGCGTGAGATGCCAATACCATCGATAAAGCAGCTACCTGACGACGCGAAGACGCCATCTTCAACGAAGCACTTGAGCCCGGAACCCTGGGATACAAACAAATAATGGTGATGGATGTTCTACACAACGGCGGTAACCTATATAGAACACATAGTGTGATACATCGCACAAGGGATGCATCGTAATGGAACAGGTGTATAGTGAATGAAAATCCAAAAGCTTCAATAACGTGAACAAATATATTCAAGTATATAGTTATAGACAAAATATATAACAACAGAGGTATACACACAGTGGGTCGCGTTACACTCCAGAATACATCATTGAACGTTTAGCGACGCCTACAGACCCCATGCACAACAAATATATTGGTCGTATTCACTATATGATCGGCACTGAAGGTGGACTATGAAGAATCGCACTGACGACTGTAGATTAGGAGGCAACAAGGCGGTACAGGGTCT
>LUCW03002621.1:155000-157500 GCA_001586965.3 Sphaeroforma sirkka | reverse complement strand
AGGAGAGTGTACATGACTGGTGACTCTTTTGAGCATTGTCTGACGTTTGATGTGCACAGGCAATGAATGTGCTCTGTTTATCGTTTACGTGCTCCGAACTCAGCACGCACACAACTGTCACCACTGCGAAGTACTTCGCTCCTGCGGATTGTAACACTTTAAGGATTTACATGATTCAGAGCTGTCGTATTCTCTATTCCGTTCACAACTGTGTCGTACGTTCAATGTTGCTGAGAACGCTATACATCAATACAAACCGCGTGGAAGTCGTTGGCGAATTAGCAAAGAGTTACAGATTATCCCGCCCGCATACACTGTTGTCCCGATCACCTCTCAACGGGAAGCAAAGCCTGTGTACATACTCGGGTTATCAGGCCCCCAAATACATTCACGTCTCACAGGTGTGTCGTATTTCTGAATCTTACGGCTATCTCTACCGGTCTAGCTCGCGAATACTCACCCTAGTACCACAAACTCCACACATACAGCCCCAAAGCCAGGTTCTGCATGGTCTGCAACGGCCCGGTCACTCGCTATGTACAACACACAACAACCTGTGAATATAGTACCAGCACTCTCCAATGGGCTCAGTGGTAAAAGCCAATCAAACCCACCGCTATCAAAGCCGGTCAGCAGAAGGAGAGACACCGCCAATGCGAGGGGCCGTGAAGCGCAACGTATCAGTAGTCGTACGCATGGCATAGATCGCACCGAAACACGTATAAGTGGAGCGAGCATACACAGTACGCGCTCACGCACTAAAGAGGGTCAACGCTCCAGCCATGTGCGGAGTTCAACCTCAGCGAAGAAGAATAACAATGACGTGGCGTCTCAACGTGGTAAGCAACTCAGTGGCAGAGCCTCGGCCGCTAGTAGAAAGGATGCATTCTCCGCCAAAGATGAGACGAGTGGTATTAGCCGTGGTGCTCCTAAAGATACTGTCGGAGACAATGGGCCGGTAACGAACCCCAACAGCAAAGCGTCTGGCAGGGCTGATGGCATATGGAGTAGCATATTGAAAGCCCCCGCCCGAAATGACGTTGGTGTCAAAGGTGTCCTAGATGTCAATGGTGTCAATGGTGCGACACAGAGATCGTCGGATACCGGAGCAACGGCGCGCAAGCCTGCAGGTATGTTGTCACTCCGCTCTATGAACTCGCGCTATGTAGTGTGCATCTTTCCGTGTTGCAGTTTGTTTGCAACTCACCTCATCTCGAGTTTGATCAACGATGTAGTTTCCATGACAACGAGATATTTCACAGCACTTGATCACACGACTACAGAGGGAGAAGTGCTCAGTGGGCAAGGACGAATTTATTCGACCGAGCGGCTATTTTTGCCATAGAGCGCGGCTGAATTTATATACTACGCAACTGCCTACATGCGCGCTCCTGGCTATCTTTGCAGGCTGCCTTTACAGTTTGTATATGTATATTAAATCTGATATTTCCAGAATAGGCATTGTGATCCAGAACATCGACGTACCTATACTCATGCGCATTGTTTTCCCTTTATATGTTCTTGTAGCAGTCCCTGCATGGCCTAGCTTGGCACAGGGCAACTCCTCCGGCGCATCCCACACTTTAAAAGCATCGGGTGCAAATACGTCCACTAAACAGGCACAGGTGAAGCCCAAACCCGCACCAAAGAAGGCGCCGAAGATGGGGGAGGGGCATGCGGTATCCCTCTTTGATCTGGTACACATTCGTCCAGCCAGGATATCATCCCGTGCCAAAAATTCCACACACTTAGGCTCCCAAGCACCTACAAACAGTCGAGCACACTATAAAAACCCACTCCTTGAAGCTGCGAGTGACAAGAAAGGTAGACGTACCGCCACAGCCAATCCGCTAGACTCCACGGCGTCTGTGCGACGCAGAGGCAAGGAGCGGCTGACGGCCAAGAAGAAACGACCCACAGCTATGCGCAAGATTATACAAGCAGATAAGGAGAAACAAAGGAAGTGGCGTACAGAAGTGGTGTTATCTGCGACGTTGGAGGCACTCAAGCAAGCTGAAGTAAACAAACAGCTAGAATTAGATGCATCTTACGAGGTGGCGAGGCAGTCGGTATCACCCAACCTATCGGAAGTGGATGAGCAGTCTGAATCACACAAAAACTCTGGGATGGATGCTGTAGCATCAACTGACCAAGAGACGGCTGGGGAGGGTGGCTGCCAGTTGATCGACGTGTTGAGCAATATTTCACCATCGGATACAGCTTACACTGGTGGAGATATTGGTTTAGACGTGGGGACAGATATGGGCTCTGATATCAAGACTGTTACAGGTGCGATAAACGCGCACGATGTCATTGGCAGCCAGCAGATGGGTAGTCACATCAATACAGGAGGAGTGACAGAGTGCGTTGTAGAGACTATGGTTGGTTTTGGCGTTGGTGACTTAGAACACGACAGTGACATTGCGCATCGGGAAGCTGGTACATCTACTCTTTCACCACAGAAATCACCTCTGCCACCAACGGATTCTCGTGCCAGTAC
>LUCW03002621.1:147500-150000 GCA_001586965.3 Sphaeroforma sirkka | reverse complement strand
GACATTAAGAATAAGCTGCACATTTTCAACGGATAATGGCGATATCCGTTTTGGTGTTAGTAGGCAAACGCGGACCACATCTGGAGACGACGCGGATGGGGCTGAGGTGACCTCTGGCAGTGTTTCAGGAGCCGATGTGTGTGTAGTGGAGGCCAAAAGAGTTGCCAGTGATACCTCTCAGTGCACTTTCGATTGGGCATTGGAGGAATCGGGAGTGTTTGTTCTGGAGTGGGACAACGGCTACTCACGGTCCAAGAGCAAGGTTCTGCACTTTGCAATAGAGAAACTGTGGTCTTCTTCGTAGTAAACATATTTGTCTTGCATAGCAATATTCAGATTCTCATATTTTTTATTCGCATTACGCTTGTTCTTGGTTTCCATAGTCAGAGCCTACATGTGTGGCTGTATATTCCTCCAGCAGATATATGTAATTGTTCGTAGTGATATGGCCCTGGTGAATGTCGCTGGCATACATCAATTGGAACTAGCATGTAAATTAATATAACTGTTTTAACTGCGGTCTATTGTACAGGATCGTCGCTTGGTCTAAGTAAGACACGGGATATTGAATAACTAATACTTCAGCTACTCTTTCGTATGTTTGTATCGTTATAGTTTTGATCATAGAATTGTTATACTGCACCGCAAGTGTTGAGGCGGAAAACGGTGATCAAGAGGTGTTCGCCGCAAACCAACGAGAACGTTGTCATATTTATTACAGAATATACATACTGTTCCGAGGCGTAGATATTAATATTTTTAACTAGCCAGAGTTTTCGATGCTCGCAGTTCACACCTGGACTGGATTCCTTTGTATTGATATGTCCCGGCGAATGTAGGCAGTAGACACTGATACTACTTATTATGTCATTTTTTTAGTACGAGTGGGATTATGGATACTGCTGAGAACGGAAGGCAATATAAACGCAGCAGTGGGACTATTCATATCACTAAACACAAGATTCTTCTATTTTTTATATATATACAAATATATATATTTATATATATATTCAAAAGGCTATGAATATTTATTTATGTAAAAAAAAGGCTCAAAATAATAAATATCAAATACTGTACAGTACAACTCTGCTCCAAGCCTCCAAGTGCTCCAAGCTCCAAATATTTCATCCAAGGGAATTTGCATAGCTTGTATTACTAAAAATAAAAATTTCAAACAGCAACTCAGCAAGCCGCCAAGAGTCCAAGTCCCAAGCCCGTTGCCAGTACTCGCAGTCGCCAGTCGCCAACTTCCCCAAGGCCCCCTATGATACATAGTTTTACATTCCCCCCAAGCTCGGTCCTCGCCAGGCGCCACAGGGCACAGGGCCCACAGCCAACAGGCCCCAATTCCTCGCCATTTTAAAATTTTAATTTTAATTTTTTACATAGCCTCCTTGTTCTTTTTAGGATGCAATTTTTTTTTAAACACTAATATTTGTTTTGTTTTTCAAAAAAAAAAACCATATATTTTAAAACATACAAAAACGTGTATTTAGCTTTCAGGCTTTCTGCATAGCCTTGTTGTTGTTTTTTAAAAACAAAATATACATAGAAGGCTGTTTTTGTTGAACAAAAATATTTGGTTGTTTTCTGTTCAATTTATTTTGACAATAAATATTTAAAAAAAGGCTATTTTTATGTGTTTTTGTAAAAAACAAACCGAAAAAGCAACTGTGTTCTGCTTCACTCTGCTGTGCCACAGGGCACAGGACACACGCCCACGCCCACAAGCCCTGGTGGCTGGTGCCAGCAGCCAGAGTGTTCACTGTTCATCAGTTTGCCTGAGCCCTGGCGGCTGACAGCCCTGACTGGACTACCTGTCCCGTATCTATAGAAAAGCTGACAAAGCTAAATATGTGCAAATGCCGCCATCCTAATAAGGATAAAATCATATTGTTCAAACATTTTTAAATCGAATTGTTTTTACTGAACGTTTATTGCTATATGTACTATATACCATCTATACTCTCGTATTGTTTTCGTCACGAGTGAATAGTACGTAGATCCTTTTTAGTTTTCTACGTTGTACTTAACGTATAAATTAATCATTCTGCGCTATCAAATACATTCAACGTTTATTTCTGCATGTGGGTGAAATGAGTCGGAGGAACATCTTGATGACTCGATCTATGAACGAACGTGCTATTTATGTCAATACGTGTATTTCACTGTAATAAATGGTGGTAAGAAAATGAAGTTAGAAATATATAAAATATATACGTGAAGGACTTGTATACTTAATCGTCCAAGTAAGCGACCATCCTATGTATCCTATCTGCACGAGTCGTCTGAAGGTCTGAGCGGTTTGGCATTGTCATTATATCCATCATAAACTAAGTCTAAGCTTCAGCTGAGAAGGCGTTAACGCACTTCCGGAAACCATGATCGGGCGGTTAGCGCAAATCCGCCTTTTGGTGTGGAAGAACTTTAAGTTGCAAAGCCGGAGGCCCATTGGGACTATAGTGGAAATAATAGTCCCAGTGCTATTTATGAGCATTAT
>LUCW03002621.1:137500-145000 GCA_001586965.3 Sphaeroforma sirkka | reverse complement strand
TATATATGCCACCAACAAACGCGCACACACACAATACAAACACAAAACACACACACACATATATATATATATATATATTATATATTTTATATGCACACACACATATATATATGTATATATTTATTTCGATGCACACACACATATATATATATATATATATGTGTATATATATATAATATATATATATATACACATGTATATATACATACATACATCACACACACACACACACACACACACACACACACATATATATATATATATATATATATATATATATATATATATATATATATATATATATATATATATATATATATATATATATATTATATTATATTTATATATATTTATATATATATATATTATATAGTTAGTGTTAATTCTTGTTCCTATACATACAACTGACTCTCTGGCATGATAAATTTGTATCTCTAGGTATTGGTATAGTGGGTTTGGCCGATTGGAGTGGGAGTTGGGCCAGGCGGTGGCCTCTCTCCGCAATACAGGTGCTTTGGGCGCTGATGTTCAGCAGAACATTGACTACCGAGTGCAGACTTTTCCCTTTGCTGAGTATATTCTCAATCAGTTTGCGACTGTATGTATGTGTTGTATATAGCGTATAGGGCTGTTGTTGCTATGCGTGTTGCTCTGGTAGTCTGTGCAACGGCAACGTGATCGTGCCCTGTAAAGTAATGTGAGCTGTGTGTGCACACATACAAGCGCAACCATATATCAGTATACACAATGAAGCATAACGATATAGGAATCAAATATTCAACGGGTATACTTCCTATTATATGCATATTTTTTTAGTACAGATGTGTGCGTATACACTAGAAAGATGTGGGATAGATAGGCAATTAAGTGAGTAGGCATACTTAATAAGGAAAACAAGGTTTTGCTTCTATGTTTCCAGGTTTTGATCGACCATGAGGCCATACTATATCCAGGCATATGTGCATAGTTTTTATCCGTGAAGATTTTTATGCAAGTAGAAATCCACGCATGTACAAGTACGAAGGATGTTGAGAGTATCTACAAATTGCTCGATACATATGTGCGTGTTTGTGGTACACATATTCAACATCAATTCGCCCTCAACCTTCTTGCGACTGCATTCCAATATTCGGAGCGATTCAAATTGATCCGATAACTGTTTTTCCAACCCATTTTGCGTAAAAAAAAGCTCTTTTCAGACCACTCTTTTTATCAGCAAAACATCCTTAACCCGTGTTCGATCATTTTCACAGTTTGGCATCAAGTTTACCATGCCGTTGATTTTGGTGCTCGCCTATACGTACCCCGTGCTCACCACCACCCGCGAAGTGGTACTGGAGAAGGAACTCAGGCTTAAGGTATTACATGGATGGATCTCTGTGTAGCTTGGTATATTGTTGTATTGTCGTACTCGACGAATATACGAGAGTTTGTATGGGAAGGGCTTGTATTCTGTATTTGTGTTGGTTTTGGGACGGTATGGGTCCTGCAGAGACCGCTTGCATCATTTGTCCACCAACGAGTTATACAGTACCCCGCACGCACAGCGTTGTGTACAATTACATGGCAGGGCTCTATAGCACTAGCACATGAGAGAGTGCCCTTTTAGTATGTACTTCATTCTTATGTAACTGGCAGTTATTGTTGATATCTAATCACCAGATACTGATTCTGGTGTGTTTGTCTTACCATTCTCTTGTTGATATACCTGCAAGCACAAATACCTCAGTGTTGAAATGAATCGTTGTGAGATGGTGGGCCTCCCGCCCACCACGACCTGGGCTGTACGGCTACTCAATAGCAAGATACTGACAGTATTTGTGTTTCTCATTGCCTGCAGTGATATACTCAACCAAGTCTGTCACATAGACCTCACAATTCTCCACTTGTGCACGTGGTTACCACCCTAGTACAAAGCCATGAAGGCGATAAAGCTCTCACCACTTGTTGAACGGTGTGGTTGCTTAAGAGTAGTAGATACAGACCGTCTAAGGATCTGCCACCCTCTATATTCAACACACCCATAGCCATTCTCACACAAAAGCAAGCGAGAAATATTCAAGCAACCACCTTCGAGCCATCTATAACCTTTAGGGTTTAGGGTTTTAGGTTTCGTATAACGCTACTAAACCTCGAGTGACCAAACCTGTGTCAACCTGTATGTGCGCTGCGTTCAACTAGGAAGCCATGAAGATGATGGGGCTCTCGGCCACTACCAACTGGACCGCGTGGTTCCTCAAGAGCTTCATCCTGCTGGCAATCTCGACGATCATCTCACTGTGTATCCTGTCGTTTGGCGACATCGTGTTGTACTCCGACATGAGCGTAATCACCTTCTTCTACTTCTCCTTCGTGGTAAGAATGCGTGTGTATGTGTGCCTCACGCCGATACGGGCTATGAATGCGTCGTTACACCGATACGGGCTATGTATGCGGGCGTCTATACCAGTACGAACCTTGGTTAGAGCCTACCTATCAAATGAGACATGAGGCAGGCCTTTGAATGAAATGATTTAATTCTCGACCGGATACATATGAATATGCCATAGGGTTATACGCGTTTTTAAATAAGTTGGCGAAGATTCAGGCAATTGAGCAGTCTTATTCGAAAACATATACCTAATGGGGTAGTATTACCCCCTCATAGTTTCTTTCTATTGCGGATGTATAATATATATATATATATATATATATATATATATATATATATATTACTTTCGTATGTTATTTATTTATTCATACCCCCGTTCTTGTCTTCGCTCTTTCGTTGACACAGGTGGAGGTCATTGCTATTTCGTTCATGATGTCAACGTTCTTCCAGAGTGCCAAGATCGCTGCGCCTGGGTCGGCTATTATCTTCATGCTCACCTTCCTGCCCTTCCAGTTGGTGACAATGTAAGACAATGAATATATATATATATATATATATATACTCATATGAATATATATATATATATATATACTATATTATAAAAACACACACGTATATAGATATATATATATATATATATAGAAGTATGTTATATTTATATACATATGATATATATATATATATATATATATATATATATATATATATATATATAGTTATAAATTTATATATATATATATATAAATATATATAAATAAATAAATAACATGTTGGAGAGGATACGAAACACTTGCGTACACATAAGCAGTCACATTCATTATTATACACCTAGAATCTGGCTGTATTTGATCTCGTATACAGTTGTTAACTATACAAACACACGCACTAGGACAAGCCTATGCATACAGTTTAACAGGAACAAAGCCACCAGCCGTACAACTTTCATGGTGGTATCCAACAACACATTGGCTAATATCAGTATGAGAGTATGTGCTCTTGATACGCTTCTATTGGATGCGTACATGGGCACAAGATGTTCGCTGTCATGCGCATTCACACTTTTTCACTTACATATACTCACTCACACTTTTTCATTTACATATAGCTCACTCACACTTTTTCACTTATATATACTCACTCACACTTTTCACTTACACAAAAACTCACTCACATTTTTCACTTACATATAGCTCACTCACACTTTTTCACTTACATATACTCACTCACACGTTTTCACTTACATATAGCTCACTCACGCGTACTATGACATGCCTATGCCTACAGCTCGTCAGGAGGACAGCCCTCGGCCGTACAAGTAGCATGGTCGTCGCTGTTTGTGAACTCAGCCCAGGCGTGGGGGTGGACAGTAATTGGGCAGTTCGAAGAACTTGCCAGTCCTCTAACGTGGTCTAAACTGTTCAGTGGAGCGTCGTATGACTCTGAAATGAGTCTGGTGAGTCATTGGGTCAGATTGGTGCGCCTGCTATTGTCGTACACGCAGTTTATGGGACGCTGTTTCTTCATTGGGTATACGCCTAAGTGGTCATAGGTTTGTTATTGTCGGTGGTGTGTTGCGCAATACATATATTGAACTGACAGGTACAAGGCATGGTCTCAGCAGACGCTTACCTGAAACCCTAAAACCCTGAAACAGACACTTGCCCATGACATCCGGCTTTAAATTCTGTTTGCTCGTTGTATAGTTGACTGATATAGGGTCCAGGGGTTCCAGGGTTTCAGGGCTTGTGACAACTATTACTATCACTATTACTATTAAGTCTCGGATGCCAAGCTCAGACGGGCGGGGTGGTTCTGTGATTTGTTATTATCTTCTTACCCTCGAAATTCAAATTAATTAGGGTCTGGTGACGACAATAATGTGATTAGCTACGTTCCGTTTTCTCTACTTTTCTGGTTTGTTCCCCTTTCGTTCTCACCCAATCAAACCAGGGTCTGGTGATAACCATGATGTGGCAGGGCACGTTCCAGTTTCTGTTCATCACGTTCTACGTCTTTCCAAATTCAAATTCAATCCAAATCAAATTAGGGTCTGGTGATAACCATGATGTGGCTGGGCACGTTCCTGTTCCTGTTCGTCACGTTCTACGTCGAGCGTGTGTTCCCAGGCGAGTTTGGGGTGGCCCAGCCCTGGTACTTTCTCTTCACTAAGAAGTACTGGCAATCGCCCGCCAAGCGCCGCAGCGATCTAGGCGACTATGTCACAGCTGCCAATATGTCGGTAATTACGCTGACACGCACTGACACTCCTGTTTATATTTGCATTATCTTATTCAAGCACTGTAGCTGAACTGCTATATATGGTATAATCGAATTGCTATATATGGTATGAAAATATTGCTTATGGGGTATCCTGAGCGGTTTAACGGGTATTGTATATCTAAATTTCTAGAAAATGTCATTGTCAGGGAGGTCATGTAATATATATATATATATTTTAATGTATACATATACATATATCCACGTTTCATAACAGACAACCATTGTTAATGACGACGACGCCGTGATCGAGGCAGAAGAGGAGGGCAGGACATCAGGCGTGGTAGTCAACAACCTGGTCAAGGTAAGTGTATATACAGACACTCAATCAAACCGGTCAAGGTAAATGTATATTATTATACATACCTTCGTAGGAATGTGTACATGTATATTTGTATTTTTTTTTACGCATATGCGTACGTATATTTTTATATATACAGATTTTCTTCAGTCTTATTAAGGGAAATATATACATATATTTGGTTAGCCTGGTAAAAATAAGTATTTACAGACTGTTGTTTGATCGAGTGATCACGCAATGTTTGAACCAAGTACTTAGCCAAATGTTTTTATCCGTATCTTTCAAACTGACACTCCCATTTTGTTTCCGAATTTGAACCTAAATCTCCATTCAATTCGCAAATTGGTATTGCACATCCCGATATTGTTCTAAGTACAGATCAAATTTGTGCCGTCTAGCTGTGGTAGATTCACGTGATACACTATAAATGTGTCGAACTAAGTTCTATATTTAGTATTTTCGAATGATGTCTGTCTGCATTGACAGCACACACGTGACAGCGATTACGAGTGTGTTGCGGAGTGTTTGTGTGTACAAAGATGCTGTTAAGGGTTCGGGCGTGGTTGCGTGAAAGTAGGGTTAATAATAAAAATAATCGGTGAAAGTTATGGAAATATAATCTGGCCAAGGTATGTACATATATTTAGGTATGTGTATATATACATGTACAAATTCTGATTTAAATATTTTTCATATACCATTATATATATATATACAGTTCATGTAATCTGATAAAACCTTTGGATTATTTTATATTACTGAAAAGAGATGTCAAAACCTACAGTAATATGTATATAGTCAACGTTATATTGATTCGCAATACCCCCGCACACCGGCATGTGCAAACGACTATAGCGTATTTGTCTAGTATTACAATCTGAACAGGCTGTTATCGAAGTACAGATCTGCGAACGAACATGTAGGCATAATTACGTATACTTGCGAATATGCACAGACAGCACAAACAACCCATGCCACGCGTTGTACACATACATCTCATTCCGAAATGGCACGATTATAGCCCTAAACACGCCTGGCGTATTCTCACACAGCAATACTCGAACGGCAAGTTGGCTGTGAATGGAGTCTCCCTGAAGATGTACGAGAACGACGTTACATGCCTATTGGGGCACAACGGTGCTGGAAAGACGTCTACCATGTCTATGCTTACAGGTATGCTTATATACGCACGTATATAATATTTAAGTATGAAATAAATATATTATTGTTGTATTATATTTATCATATTGTTACATAATGATATTGTATTATATATATACATTGTTATTATTATTATTATTATTATTATTATTTTTAATATTATTCTATTAGTATATCATTATTATTACTACTATTTTTATGGTAATTTTATGGTATTATTATATATTATTATATATTATACGTGTACACACACACAAGCATATATATATATATATATATATATATATATATATATATATATATATATATAGATTTTGAGAAGCGGGTCTAGTATCAAATTTGTAGGTACACGCCTGTGTTAGAAGTAAATATTGTACCAGCCGTCAACTGTGCTCAAATCGAGATATGCGCATCTGAACTCGTTTAGTCGTGTGAACGTAATTGAAAAACGTCGTTCATACACACACAATTATAAATATGTAGTTACGTATCTATGTGAACAAGTACACTTTCCTTCAGCTGCTGACATACATGCTTTGTGTGTGTACTTCTAGAGTATCATATGTACAGAGTAATACATCACATGCGAGTAATCGCAAATTCAATTCACGTAATTTGATTGGGCCCTTCATCTATATAGCCAATACGACCGTTCTTAATTGTGTATGGGAAGGGACCTATGCACGCCGAAAGTTCAACCCTCTCAATCCATTCGGTTTGCAGGCGCCATAGTATGATTTTTTAACTTGGGACAAGTGGGTTATAATATTATAGGCTGTGTAACAGTCAGCCTTATCTCAGTCAGCTTTATTTCACCTCATGCTAAGTCAATAACACTTGTACATAGGAATTGCAGCTATGTAGCGAACTGTCGTATGTCCGCTCGTTACTATGCCAACCACCCACTTCCAGGTCCAGGTGTGTATAGCAATTTAAGCTATGCATGTATCTCTCAGTCTTATGCCACCTCAGGATGAGTCAATAACACTTGCACACAAGGATTACCGCTATATAGTTCCAAAACTGTCGTATGTCACCTTATTACTATGTCAACCACGCCTTTCCATGCTATCAGGTATTTACAAATCCACATCTGTATGTCAACTCATTACCATGGCAACCACACCTTTCCATGCCATCAGGTATCTACAAACCCACATCTGTATGTCACTTCATTACCATGGCAACCACACCTTTCCATGCCATCAGGTATCTACGAACCCACATCTGGCAGTGCCTTCATCAACGGATACGACATCCGCACAGACATCGATGAATGCCGACGCGTGCTGGGGCTCTGTCCACAAGTCAACACGTTATTTTCAGGTACATATGCTGTTTATACTTGATGGATAGTGTTGTTTGAGGGTACATACATACTGTTTATATT